>PVIU01013560.1:0-55390 GCA_004026605.1 Ondatra zibethicus | reverse complement strand
TGTGTATGTATGTGGTGTGTGGTATAGGAGTGAGTGTGTGTGTGTGTGTATGTATGTGGTGTGTGGTATAGGAGTGAGTGTGTGTGTGTGTGTATGTATGTGGTGTGTGGTATAGGAGTGAGTGTGTGTGTGTGTGTGTGTGTGTGTGTGTGTGGTGTAGGAATGTAGGCTAGAAGTAAAGCTGTTATTGCTCCCCAAGGGTTGTCCGTCTTAGTTGTGAAATATAATTTCTCACTAGCCTGCAACTTGCACACACAGGTAGGTTGGCTGGCCAGTGAGCCCAGGGATCACTAGAGTCATCTTCTGCAGTGCTGGGACCACAGACACAGCCACCATTCAGGACTTTGCTCAGCTGGGTTCTGAGTTTTGTTTTTATTTTTTTTTAAGATTTATTTATTTATTATGTATACAGTATTCTCAGTACTCTGCCTGCAGGCATGCCTGCAGGCCAGTAGAGGGCACCAGATCTCATTACAGATGGTTGTGAGCCACCATGTGGTTGCTGGGAATTGAACTCGGGACCTTTGGAAGAGCAGGCAGTGCTCTTAACCACTGAGCCATCTCTCCAGCCCGGGTTCTGAGTTTTGAACCCAGGTTATCACATGTGCATAGCACTGTTTTACCAATTGGGTTATCTCTCCAGCCCCTGTACAAGTGAATTCTAATATAGCAGCCAAGATATTCAGAAAACTGGCAACAAAATCCAAGCAGAGTGTAGGATTTGAGATTATCCATGCATTTTGTGCTTGTGTTTCTGTTTCTTTCCATAAAGCGTGAAGAAAGACAATCAGTTTATATAAATCTAAGAGGTATGACTTACCTATGTCTATCAGAAAGAGGCATAAGGGATCTATATGGGGCAGAAGGGGCAGAAGCCAAAGCAGGGGCCTTAGGCTTCAATGTGCACAGGAGCAGGCAGACAAACAATGTGAGAAGTCAAGAGGGCTGTGGGGAGCCTGAGCCACACTGGACAAACTTGCTTCAGCAGATTTATGCTGCCTGAGAACTTGGATACAAAATCTCTGATTTTTCAGACAAACTTGATAGTATATGTAAAGTCTCCAACTCTTATCCATTTAATCATTTGCCAAATGGAAGGAAGGTCTCTTAAGTCCCTATTGCCTTCCCATACTGTCTCTATTTGGCTCAAGCTAGTAAATACAGAATTGTACACACACACATATGGGGGGGAGAGGGAGGGAGGGAAGGAGAAAGTAATTATCAGACAGAAGTGACTTTACCTTTACCTTTCAGGAAATAAGCAGTAATGTAGACTCTTTTGGGGTTATGACAACCAGAAATGAGATCCTTGAATCTAGTGGGACGATGCCATGAATAGTTTAAACATCCTACAGTGCAGAGAACAGCGCTCCACTGCCCCCCCCACAGATTTGGCTCAGTATGTCAGTAGTGCTGGGGTCATGGGTGCTACAACTGGCTTACCTCCTTCAGTCTTGTTTCCTCTAATCCTACACACTGCAGCCAGAATCTTCTAAAAGTAAAAATACAGTCCAGATACAATGGCTCGCATCTGTAATTCCAGCACCTAACAGGTTGTGGCAGCAAGATGATCAGCCTAGAATACAATAAGCAAGAACCCATATTAAAACAACTAAATTAAAAATAGATACATTTTTCAAGTCTGAGAGGTATGGTTCTATCCAACTTCCATATGCGTGTCTCTTTGCAGAAAGAATTATTTGTTTTGGAGAAAGATGGGCCTTCATCACAAGGAGTCAACCTTCATTAGGCAGTCATATTAGAGTGGTTGCTCCACACATACACACACACACACACACACACACACACACACACTTCACACAATGACCTCTCTAGGTCTCCATTCAGGGACACCCCTGACACATGCCTGTCCTCAGCAACTTTCCTTAGTCTTAGAGGAAGATTCACAAGCCCCTTTCTTTATCCTTGACTCTAAAGCCAGAAGAACCACATGGCTAAAGTTGCCAAATTCTGCTGCTTGCTGGGACTGGAATATTGCCCCTCATTCAATTACATCTTCACCAGCTCTCTATTTTGGAAGGTTTCTTTCACTGCCAAAGCTTGACTATTCTGGTATTTGCTCTGTAGACCATACTGACCTCAAACTCAGAGAACCACCATCCTCTCCCTTCTGAGTACTGGGATTAAAGGTGTGGGCCACCACACCCAATTCTAAACTTTTCTTTAGTTCCTTTCACAAATTGGAGACTTAGCTGGGTGGGAGCTTACTCTGAGCTCACCACTCCCTTTATTCCACTTTTTAATCTGTTTATCTCCTTGAATATAGAATTTAGCTCCATTCCACTCCTGGTATTCTTTTTCTCCTCAAATTGTACTATATCTGTCTTGTATTTTTCCTTGTTCAGCATTCTCCTATTCATTATAAATCTTCATTAGCATTAGCACTAATATCCACATGACAGAGTCTATACTATGCTGTTTTGATATTTCCTCTGCCAATGTAATTAATCCAAAATGCTTCAATTTAGACTCAAGCAGACTTTTTGGACAAGGGCAAATGTAGCCACTTTCTTCACCAAAATATCACAAGAATGATCTCTAGGCAGCATACTAAAATTCTTATCCTCTGAAACCTCTTAAGCTAGGACCCCAAGGTTCACTGAATCACACTTAGTACTGCTGTCTTCCATGCTCCTACTAGGATAGCCCATTAAGCAGCATTTAAAGTATTCAATTGCTTTTCTAATCCACAGTCCTGAGGTCCATATTCCTTCAAACAAAAACATGATCAGGCCTATCACGGTAATACCCCAGTCCCTGGAACCAACTTCTGTCTTTGTTAAGGTTTCTATTGGTGTGAAGATACACATGACCATAGCAACTCTTATAAAGAAAACCATTTAATTGAGACTGGCTTACAGTTTCAGAGGTTTAGTCCATTATCATCATGGCAGGAAGCATGGCAGTGTGCAGGCAGACATGGTGCTGGAGAAGGAGCTGAGAGTTCTACATCTTGACCTGCAAGTAACAGAAGAAGAGACTGGGTAATGGGCATAGCTTGAGCATGTAAGACCTCAAAGTCTACCTCCACAGGGACACATTTCCTCCAACAAAGTCACACCTACTCCAACAAAGGCCACACCTCCTAATTGTGCTACTCCCTATAGGACAAGCATTCAAACACCTGAGTCTATGGGGGCCATACCTATCCAAACTACCATGTGCATACATGTCTGTGGAAGCCACATAAGGGCCTCAGAATCCCTGGGACTGGAGTTCCAGATGATACTAAACTGCCAAACACAGGTCCTGGGAACCAAACCTGAGTCTTCTAAAAGAGCAGGAAATGCTTTTAAGGGTCATGCCATCTCTCCAGCCCCCACCTTCACTTTGAACTTGGTTCAATAGTGAAGGTTTTCTCTGTGTCTCTGCTCTCTCTACCACCCTGTTCCCATCTTCACGCGCCCCATTTCTTCTGCATGAAGTTCTCTGTTAAGACAGTTTCTCCACTTTCACATCAACTGATGAAAACTGTACACACTTCAGCTGGGGGACCACCATGCTTAGCACATGCTTGCTCTCAGGAAGCCCTAGTATGATCCTCAACCACAGTGGGGAAAATGGGTTAAATACCAAGCTTATTTTAATAGTTCTAATAACTTTGTGCTACCAAAGACAATATGCTAAGATCACCCTTTTCCCCTCTTTCCCTGGAGCCAATCATTTCCACCTACTCTAATAAATACTTTGGTAATAGTTCTAAGTCTCTAGAGAACAGATTTGTGCCGCCACGTATTGATTTTGCTAGTGCTAGTTTTAGGTATTATCTGCTGAGCTGACACCAGTAAGAATATCACAGTCCCTTCTTCCTTCTTTCCAGCACACACAAGCACATACCTGCATCCTGGACTTTCTTAAGCTTTGTTTTCTTTGTTTGCCGTATGTGATTTTTCTTTCCTCTGAAGTTAGACAGTCTTGGTTAGTCCAACCTCTAGCTACAAAAAGCTCCCAGTTTCTTCTTGTTGTATTCAGAGTCCTTTCAATTTCTGAGAGCTGAAGAAGCCTCTCTGGGAGTCTTTCTGCTCTAACCTCAGTGGGGGAGACACTTCTCCCTGACGGCTCTGTCCCTAGAGTTGGCCTTCACCATCCTCTTGGGGGCTCCTGCCCTTTATCGCTCCCTCTCCTTTTCTTATTTTTTTTTTTTGTTTTTGTTCACACTGACAATTTTTAGTTTTGCTGATTATGAAATGTTTAAAGACTTCTGGTTTATAGCTAATAAAGAAACTGACGCAATTCATCTTCCTGCTCTCCTATCCTTCCCTACAGGTTTTTCTAGTTCTTTCTCTCTAGTTTGCATTGAAATTTCATAATATGTTGTTCCTTTTTCATTCATTCAGTTTTACTAGACACACAATGAGCACATTCATTTAGAGCTTGACTCCTTTGCTTGTAAGTGATCATATCAGCTAGGACCCCCCCCATACCAAGTTTGCAACACAAAGGAGATTTATTTGCCCTAAAGAGACAGAGGGCAGGAAAAAAAGAGACTAAGACAAGAGACAAAGGATAAGGGAGAAAGAGGAGGAAACAAAAGAAAGGGGGCAAGGACATTTGTCCCAAAGGAACATAGTAGTGCCTCTGGATAGACAGGAGACAGACAGGGCCGATAGGAAAATGTCAATTTATAAAGGTACAAGGAGAAACCCATGTTAGGTGAGGTTATTTTAATTGGGCATGTTAACTATGTGATCAGAAAGGGGACTTTTGGTTACTGGACTTCAATACTTTGATAGCTGGACCTTGGTAGTCAGCCTCAGGAGGAAGAAGTGGCCAAATAAGGGAATAGACATTGGTGGCTAGCTTTAAAATGTAACCTAATGGTTTTTAGCAAGGCAGAGGGAGTGGGGAGAAGTCTTCCAGAGCTCAGGACAGAGAATCCCTTCTATCAATTATTTCTCTGTAAGTGCCAAGTGCAGGTCCAAGTGCAGCAAAAAGATCAGACATGCTAAGCCTTGAAACAACTGTGACTGGAAGGCCCAGGAATCTCTTTTCTAAAAATGTTTGATGCAAGCTCCATATCCTTTACTTAAAATGTTTCAGTTTTTATTCTATTAGGAGTCAAATAACATATCCAAATGAGGGGGATACCTGAAACTCGTAAATCTGGAAACACAACCCCCCATTTCCAAGGAGAAACTGAAACTAACCTGTAATTAAGCTGGTTAGGCCTCTTTTTATTGTTCAAGTCAAATGCAGTGTGAAAAGTGAACAAATAGTACCCGTCTTCTAGAATTCTATCATGTGAAGGATAGAAAATAATTCAGACTTCTAAAATACTTCCTGCAATAAGTTTGCAATTTCCAGTTGCAAGTATTTGTAACATATGATATCAGAATCTCTTTACTGAATCATCCCACAGTAATACTGAATTGAGTCATTCTGTGAAGACATCCATGAAGGATTAGAAAAGAAGATTTGGAATAACATAAAATTTGCCTGAAGTAAATATCACTTCCTGTATCTTTTCTTCCTAACCCATTGCTATAGACTTTAGGAATTTACCATGTTTAGCCGCTCCTGTCTCTCAAAAGGATTTGAAATGGATTTGGATGTTTGAAAAACTAGCAAATACACCCAGAAACAAAGATAAGAAATAGCAAATGATGTGGGCATAGTGATGACTGCCTAGATAGAGTCAAAGCTGAGATACTGTCTTAAAACTAATATTTCTGATATCAAGTCAAAAGAGAAAATATAATGTTTATATTTAATCTCTTTTAATGTCAAAGAAATTATTATACCCATAGATTGGTGATTCTCTCAATGCCAGGCACAGAATACTCTTTTTAAAGTGGCCAGCAGTTAATTTAGACTCCCAACTGGTCACGGCACTGCAGTAAGTGACTGTTGAGTGCTAAGCCCTAAGTGTGACAACTTTTGAAGAATTGCTATTTTAATTTTGTACTAAATTCTATAATTTAGCCTATGGATTTTTATGACTAGATAGCTATAATATGTTGAATGCTTCTTATGGATCAGGAACTTTTCTTTGTATGATCAATAATTTAATTTTTATAACAGCATAGCAAGACGGACTGTCTCTCTACAGACTAAAAAATAAAGGCACAGAGAGAAACATTACCCATGATCCTCTCCAAGAAGCAGCAGCTGTCACAGGTGGTCTACTGACAAAGCCCCACCTTCAGACTTCCACATTGTATTAATACCTTCATCAGTGGTCACAGATGACCAAGGTCAACACTCCATCAAACCAGGAATGAAACTTGCTCTTTATTTACCCACAGCCCTGATGTTCCTGAGTGAAAACCATTAACTAAATTGTCCTCAACCACAAGGTATGTTGATCAATAAAATAACATCCTGCAAAGTTTATTATTTAAAAATTAGTTTCATTAAAATTCAGTCCTCCAAAACAACAACGTACAGAATGGGAAAAGATCTTCACCCATCCCACATCTGACAAGAGGCTGATCTCCAAAATATATAAAGAACTCAAGAAACTAGACATCAAAATACCAAATAATCTAATTAAAAATGGGGTACAGATTTAAACAGAGAATTCTCAACAGAAGAATCTCAAATAGCCAAAATATACTTAAAGAATTGTTCAACATCCTTAGCCATCAGGGAAAAGCAAATCAAAACAATTCTGAGATACCATCTTTTAGCTTTCAGAGTAGCTAAGATCAAAAATACTAATGATAGCTTATGCTGGAGAAGATGTAGAGTAAGGGGAACATGTCTCTACTGCTGGTGGGAGTGCAAACTTATACAGACACTTTGGGAATCAATATGGTGGTTTCACAGAAAACTGGGAATTAATCTACCTCAAGACCCAGCTATACCAATCTTGGGCATATATCCAAAGGATGCTCAATCATACCACAAGGACACTTGCTCAACTATGTCCATAGCAGCATTATTTGTAACAGCCAGAACCTGGAAACAACCTAGATGCCCCTCAAACAAAGAATGGTTAGAGAAAATGTGGTACATTTACATAATGGAGTATTACCCAGCTGTAAAAAACAATAACATCATAAAATTGCAGGCAAATGGATGAAATTAGAAAAATCATTCTGAGTGAGGTAAGCCAGATTCAGAAAGACAAATATGGTATGTACTCACTCAGAAGTGGATATTAGGAGCAAAGTATAGGGTAACCAGGCTGCAATCCACAGCCCCAGAGAGGCTAGGTAAGGAGGGCCCAAAGACAGATGCATGGGTATTCCTTGGGAGGAGAAATAGAAGAGATCCCATGGACAAACTGGGGCAGGGGGAGGGTAGATGGGAACATGAGGGAATGAGGGGTCGGGTCAGGTAGGTTGGGAGTGGGATGGAGGGGAAGAGTAAGGAAAGAGAGGTCTTGATGGAACAGATGGCATTTTAGGGTCAGAGAGAAACCTAGTGCCAGGGAAACTCCCAGGAATCCACAAGGATGACCCCAGTTAAGAATCCTAGCAATAGTGGAGAGGGCACCTGAACTGGCCTTCCCCTGTAATCAGATTGGTGACTGTTCTAACTATCATCAGGGAACCTTCATCCAGTAACTGATGGAAACAAATGCAGAAATCCACAGCCAAGTACTGGGCTGAGCTCTGAGAATCCTGCTGAAGAGAGGGAGGAGGGATTGTACAAGCCGGGTGTGGGGGGGTGAAGCTCATGACAGGGGAACCCACAGAGACAGCTGACCTGAACTCTTGGAGCTCATGGACTCTGAACCAACAGCTAGGGAGCCTGCATGTGACTGACCTAGGTCTCCAGCAAGTGCGTGACAGTTGCATAACTTGGTCTGTTTGTAAGGGCTCCTAGCAGTGGGATCAGGAACTGTATGTCTGGGTACAATGGCTTTTGGGAACCATTCCCCATGCTGGTTTGCCTTGCCCAGTCTTGATGCAGGGGGAGGGGCTTGGTCCCACCTCAACTTGATGTGCCATGCTTTGTTGATGCCCATGGGAGGCCTGCCCCTTTCTGAAGGGAGGGGAAGAGGAGGGGGAGGGAGTGGATGGGAGGTGGGGGGAGCTGGAGGCATTGAGACTGTGTTCTGGTGACTGGGATGCAATGAGGCAAAATCTGGGACAGTGATGGAAAGCAAGCTCTCACAGTGCCAGAAAGATGAATTGGCATTGGGTTCTGTCTCTGTGACCTCTGAGAAAAAGTTTGTGTGCACAATTGAAGGTGCTATGAACAGAGCTAAGTACAGACAGAAACCAAATGTGCAAACAGAATTCTCTCAGGACCACTACTAGAACACAGAATATGAGTGAAAGAATCCAAGAGAAATAGTAGGAAGAAGCAAAGAAAGGCAGTGAAAAAATGGTACAAATAGATAGTTGGGGGAAGGCTGGTCCCTATAATGGAAACCCTCCATGGGTCCCATCAAATCCTCAAGTCTTTTTGGTGACAAGCACCAAGCTAGACAATGAGAAGCCACATAGATTAAACTGAGGTTTCTGGGTTAGGTAACCAGAGAGCTATATTTAAGTAGATCTAAAGATACATGGTGTCCTGAGCAGCCCAGCTTCCATGCCACCCCCCAAAAGGCCTATCCCCTCTCAGCTGCAAAGAGGCTCAGAAGGTTGGCAGCAGTGTGACAAAGGCGAGAGATACAGCATTCTGCTCAGCTCAGTCCTCAACAGCCAGGAAACTTTTACTTAATAATATTCAGAAACTTTAGCTATGTAATTCTCCTCTTCCCACCAACACAGGGCTGGGGTGAAGGTGATCTTTAAAAAAAAAATAATAGAAGCAACAATGGATACCTTAATATCATACAA
This sequence comes from Ondatra zibethicus, assembly GCA_004026605.1. Taxonomy (NCBI): domain Eukaryota; kingdom Metazoa; phylum Chordata; class Mammalia; order Rodentia; family Cricetidae; genus Ondatra; species Ondatra zibethicus. The sequence goes on along the minus strand of PVIU01013560.1, from coordinate 46,631 downwards.
ACTTGTTCGAAAAGAATTACAATGACTTTGTAAAAAAAATTAAAGGGGGATAAATAAACCTGATGTATAGTAATTACTGATAATCTGTTGATAATTATGCCTTTTTCCTTATTTTTGCTTTTCAATTATTTTGAAAAGACATTCCCCAAAGGCCAGATGTTTAGGCTCAGGATATGACTAACTGACAGACAAAATGATGTTGATGACAACAAGCAACAATAGTGATCAGAAGAAATAGCCTCCATGATAGCAACAGTACCAGAGCAAGCGTTGCTATGGAAACTGTGAGTAGAGGGGGTGAAAGCATAGGAAATCTTTTACAATGGAATATGGTGTTCCTGGAGAGGATGGGCATGCTGTATTGCATCCTAAATATGATTCAGATAAGTAGCAATCTTGTGTGATATGCACAGCAGAGTGAGCACAAGGCTTGCCAGGTGGGCAGCAGTGTTGGGGTGAGGAGCGGCGGACCGCCTCTAGGTTGTGTCTCTGAGAAACAGCAGCCCCAACATCCTTTTAGGAAGGAATCTGAGCAACTGCCCTGAATGAAATATATACAGCAAAATGAAAGTGTTCCAGTATGGACCTTCTTTTCCGTCTTCACTGCTGTGCAGAGCAGCTCAAGTTTAATAGTGGCACACACACCATCCTCTAAGACACAACTTTCTGTGCCCTTTGCTTCTAATGTGAAGGCTTATAAAAATTTCTCCGGTGATTCTCCAAGAGTGAAAAAGGTGGCTTTTAAGCTTAGTGATGCTGCCCGTAAGGTAAGCTTTTGTTCCAAAGCTTTCGTCGCTATGCTGCAGTTACATGTGCAATCGCCCCTCCCGTTGGTCCACACATCAACAAACACTAAGAAAACCACTCTCACTGCATAGTCCACCCATCTGAAAGGAGCATGGAGGGGAGGAAGTGGCAGAAAGCAGGCTGCGGAAAGCTTGCATCTCAGAGATTCCCAGCCTCTGCTAGGCTAGGTGTTCCCCTCAATGCCACCAGGCAATGACCTCACCAGATGGTAGTAGCTTGCCCCATGTATAGCTTGCTACAAGGATCTGGGTGACAGGGAAGCTGGCAGCTGTCCTGTCGGTGAGTTCTCAGTGCTGTCATTAGAGGTGAGCAGTGGGGACACGGGAAGTTGTTCCCCTAACAAAGAGTAAGGGGGATGCTTAAAATATGCATCATTTCAAGTATAAGCTGCTAGTCCAGAAGGGTGGCACTTGAGGTAGGCCAGTGAAAGCCGGAGGTGGGATAGCCTTCATAGAATATGTCCTAGAAGTATCCAAAAAGACCACTCTGCTTTAAGAATTGCTCCCAAATGGGTATAAACCTCTCTAAGGACAAGGACTGCACTAGTCAGGGTTCTCTAGAGGAACAGAACCAATGGAATGAATATGGATTATAAAACAGGTCTTAGGAGATTCCATAACATAGATTAGTAAACCCAGAAGTGACTGTCTGCACCTGGTGCTGCTCACTCCATGCCGCTGGGGCCTCAGCAGCCATGATCTGGTGCGGAAAGCCTGGAGGGTTCTTAGAGAACCTGTGGTCTTCAGACCATGTCAGCAGGCTGAGAGAATGGGTTCTGATGGCGGAGAAGCATGACTCCAGCTACAGCAGGAGAGCCACAATCAGCAACAGCATGCAGCGTGCAAAGCTGCTTTTTCCTCAGACCTGCTCATATCGGGCTCTTCTCCCCTCAATCAATCTTTCCTGGAGACACTCTTACAGATCCAAAGGTGTGTCTCTTAGATAGTTCCAAACCCAATCAAGTTGACAACCCTGAGTGACCCTCCCTCCCAGCCACTTTCAGGCATTGCTTCCCTGGGTCACCTGACAAGGACTAGCCATGGTTTCTGTGCAGAGGTCTTCTTAGATCACAGACCTGGCTGCAAACTGCTTCTAATGTTTCTCTAAGTGGCCATTTCCATGGAGTGCCTTCCTGCTGCTAATTTAGAATTCTGCAAACAGCCTAGAACAAAGAGCTCAGGCCTCTTCATCTCTAAAGATTCACTTCTCCTAACACCACCAATTGCAAGAAGAATTCATAAAGTGGTATGAAGCACACATGGCGTTACCTAAGTGCTAGGTCCTGAAGTCCCCTTTGATTTCACTGAAAGCAATCATTCAGAGGACACGGTATCCCAGACAAACAGACTGACATGAAGCAGGAGCTAGTGATTTGAATTCTAAGAGGTTTTCCCTTGAATAAAAGCTGTGTAGTGAGGCTGTGATGCCCAGACGAAAAGAAAGGGAGCGAGCAGAGAGAGCTCAGGATGACCTGAAAATCAAATGCAGTCTTCACATTTTAGAAGTTAGATGAGCACACAGTGAAATCTCAGCCCTCCGTTCTTTCATTAAGATTTCTATTCTGTCTACTAGGAAGGCTGATAGCAAGCATTGGGCAAGCACAGAGTGTGCACTCCACCCCCACCCTGGAAGGTTCAGAGGGCTCCCAGTCAAGGTTGGCCCTATCATTAGTCGGAACAAGCAGTAGCCCTGAGCTGCAAAATATTCGAAGCAATGAAAGCACAGAGTGACTGCAGGTCCTGTGACTGACTGCAGGCTGGCAGGCAGCAACACTTACCAATCCACCTGGAGCAATGGGAGTCTTCATTTCCACTCTCCATTCGCTCAGAAACATACAGTATTGATTTCCAACATTGAATTGCACAGAGAGTTCTTTGACTATTGTGACTGAATGTAGATATTCCTGGTCTATATATATATGTGTGTGCATATATATATAGATATATATACATACATATATATGGAAAAAAGGGGAAAAGTTTGAAGGAGTTATACAATTTGATATACTATACACTCAACTCTATTTGAATAAGCAAATTGCATTGATTTATTTAACACCTTTACTACCTGAATTCCTGTGACAAGATTGAATTCTAAAGAGCTTTAAACTGGGTTTGTTTAAAGACAAAATGCATCCTGAAACGCTGTGTTTCTGTGTGGTAATTGCAAACTCTCCCAAATAGGCCCCCCATTCACACACACATCTAGTGGTCTCTACACTGTGCACTTAGCAAACAGCAGATAGTCCTGTATCTAAATCTAGTGGCACTGCATGTAATTTTATTGTATAATATAATTAAATAGTATTTAAAGACAATTTATATCATGTCTGCAGAAATGACTTAGAGATTAAGAGAGTCCACTCCTCTTGCAGAGGACCTCAATTTGGTCCCCAAACCAAATTCAGTGACTCCTAGATGCCTGTAACTCCAGCTCCAGGAAATCCAATGCCCTCTTCTGGCTTCGACAGGAATCACACACATGTGTACAAACTCACAGAGACACACATGGATATAAATAAAATAATTTGTAGAAAAAACAAGTCGTAGACAAATAGAGAGTAAAAATTGCTCTTTATAAAAATCCTATCAGAAAGAAGCATGTGGACAAGTCACCTAAAACTCCATCGAAGCAAAGGAGCGAGTGGAGGGACTGGGGAGGCCACAGTCAGGAGAGCCAGGAGCACACCAGTCTAGCGCCATTCTGTAGGCTCCTTACACCCTTCTTCCCCTCCAGACGCCGACACTGGGCACCATAAGGGATGCTGCCTGATGCCATGTGTGAGCAGAGCCAATGAAAAGCGCCACTGCGGGTCACACTCAACAGTGAGGTCTTGAACTACTTCATAAGGCCTTTAAGGGGCTACAATATAATTGTGAATTTTAACAGCCACATAAATAATGCAATACGTAAGAAATGAAATACGTAAGAGCCACGTAAAGTATTTAACACAATTCCTATTTTAATGTTTTTCATTGGGAAAAGTGCTAAAGTATCAGAGCATAACAAATTAATAGCGATTTCATCTCACTCCAGTCAAAAGGGCTATCGTCAAGGAAACAAGTGACAGCAGGTGTTGGCCAAGAGGCAGAGGAAAGACAAGTCCTCACACACTGCTGGAAGCACTGTGAACTGGGGCGGCCATTATGGAGCCGGTACAGAGGTCCCTCACAAAAGCTAAAAATAGAACCACCATAGGGCCCAGCTCTCCCACTCTCGGACACTAACCCAGGGATTTCAATCAGCACATGAGAAACATGTGCACAGCTCTGCTAATTGCTGCACCTCCCACAGCCGTCAAGTTATAGGACTCACCTGGATGTCTGTCAACAGATGGGTGGATTTTAAAATATGGGGTACACATAAGCAATGGAATCTTATTCAGCCAGAAAAAATGAAAATATGACACTTTCAGAAAAAGATGGATTGAACTGGAGAGCATCATATTATGCAAAATAAGCCAGAAAGATGGATATTGTATGTTTTCTCTCCAATGTAGAAACCAGATTGTGAGTGTGTGTGTGTGTGTGTGTGTGTGTGTGTGTGTGTGTGTGTGTAAAGAGGAGATGAGGGAATATATGTGACATGAGAACAGAAAGGGTCCTATGGGGGGGGGAGACCAGCAGGAAGAAGGAGAGTGAAGAGGGCAACTTGGGAGAGGGACAAACAATAACAGAATATAATGGCATACATCATGAAAAGGCCACAGTGAAAGAATAACTTTTTGTGTCAACTTAATAATTAATTTAAAATGAAAATAAACACATGAATATACTTGCTCTCTATATTTATATTTAAAAAGACCAAGATGCCAGTAAGGAAGGAGGCTCAGTGGGTAAAGTATTTGTCCCACGAGCATTAGGAAACCTGAGTTCAGACTGCAGAACCCACTTAAAGCCAGGCATAGTTGCTCATGCCTATAATCTTAGTGCCCCTCTGGTGACATGGGAGGCAACCAGCAGGTTTGCCAAAAGTCCCTGGGCCAGCTAGCCTAGCACACACAGTAGCAGGCAACAATGAGTTCCTGTCATAAACAAGGAGGCCAAGACCAACACCTGAAGCTGTCCCCCTTCACCATGTGCTGTCACACACACGCCGCTGCACTTGTACATGTAAATGCAGACACACATACAAATTTAAATTTTTAAATTAAAATAAAAATAACAATAGGCTCTCAGGCTGGAGAGCTGTCTCTGGCAGCAAGAGAGCTTGCTGTACAGCATGAGGACCTGAGTTCCAATCCTCAGCATCCACTTTCCAAAGCTGGGCATGGCTACGTGCACCTGTGACCCTCGCACTTTGGGCTGAGATAAGAAGACCCCTGAAACTTATCTCCAGATTCAGTGGGAGACCCCCATCCCAAGAAAATAAAGCAGAGAATGGTAGAATGGAACACCCAATATCCTCTACAGACCTCTACCAATAAACCTATACACACATGTGCACATGTAATAGACACACAGAGAATGTGTTCTAACCTAAAATGCTGCTGATGCTTTGTAATTTTTCTGCAAACAAGGCAAATTCTACAATGTCTTGAAGTAGGACACAAAGCAACCAAAATACACTATGTCCTGTTTATCAATAGCCTTGTGGCTTTCTCACAGGGAACTTCATAGTAAACCCCGATGCAACATCACGGAGGATTGGCTGACTTTATCTACATGCAGCATGTCATTTATTCAATCAATCAAAATCCTGGGGGCTTACCTACTATCTTCCAGCAACTCCGACCTGTGAGAATTCTTTGTAAAGTAGAAGGTGCTCTTCAAACACCAGTGACTTGTTTTAGCAGTTCCCAGACACTGGCTTCCCTTTGGCATTTCTTGGCTGCTCTTGAAAAGGAAAAGAGACTTGATAAGTTTCACAGAGATAACAGAATTCTCAACCTCTCCACCTTTTGTATGGGAATTGGAGGATATTCTCATGTAACCAGCACTAAAGGCTGCAGAACTCAGGTAGGTGGCCTCACAGAGGACAGAATGTTGGGTAGGCAGCACCACCTAATGGCTGCTGGACAGAGCCTGTATCAGCACCTTGAGAATATTGGCTGCTACTTTTTCATATTGATGAGTTTTAGTTATAGGCAGAATAGGCATCTGTGCTATTATTTTTAACCGAAGTCCAAGGAGGCACAGTGCCTGGACCACCTCCTCACATGCTGGTACAAACAAGACTGGACGACGTGAAGGTTGCTGGAACTAAGAGCAACCACTTAGTGCATTCAGAGTGGATGGACTCAGGGCTCAGGATACACTGGTAAGAGTGCATCCTGTGTTCTGCTGAAGTCACCTCTGGCTGCAGCCAAAGAGAACAAAAACAACACAGCTTAGTATGGACACTGTTGTAATGTGCAATGTCTTAGCATCTATCCAAAAGTAAACTTCAAGAGGAATCCAGCTTAGACTCTCTTTCCAAATAGTAACTTCAGAAAAGCTGGTGGAGACAAGACTGTGTGTCTCCTCCTTCTCATCCCTAAACCCGGACCTGAAGAAATACTGCCTTAACCTTTTTCCACCCTAATCACGAATTAACATCAATCAGAAGCAGTCCAAACTCTTGTGTATCCAAAGGAACAAACCATGTATGTTTTATTGGGCTAATTCATTAAAACATTCAATTTCATTACTTCCACATAACTTTTCTGCAAAATAGAACCTCCCTCCTCCCACCATCCTCTCCTACTGCATTTGAATCTGGTTTTTGTCTTTGGAGTTCACCTTCTTGATTTTTTTCTCCTCACTGAGTCTCTAACTACTCATTCATTTTCTCATCAGCACCCTAGTGTTTGAGGGCCCATGTACCTACCTCTACACCTTCCCTTCTAATTTTTAATCTTACATTATTTCATCCAGACATCCTGGGTTATGTTTGCTTTGTGGATTCTTTACACAGAATCTCAGTACACAGCCTACAATGATGATGTATGTGTGATCCTCTTGCCAAAGACTCCTTAGGTGCTGGGACTGCAGCTGTGTGCCACCACATCTGGATGCCATTCTGGTTTTGATCCCTGTTTTGAACAGTGAGCATTATTGAGGAACAAAGCCACATACCCTTGGATCTGCCCATAGATATGATCTATAACACATTCTCGGTATTTAGACCATCTCACCTGGGTCCACTGGGAAACCCTTCATTATCTCTACTGATTTCTATTGTATTTCTATTTTTAGCTCTTCCATCTCATTCCCATTCTCCTCAAGTCCTGAGCAAACCACAGCCAGACTAGCACTTACCTTCCTGAATTCAAAGATAACTTACATTTCAGCTTCCTTGATGGCCCATTTTCGAAGCATGAATAATAAAAACTTAAAGAAGAGAAATTGAGGTTCAACATGAAGATTCGAAAAGCAAAGCAGCCAGACACTGGCTCTTAGCTCAACCTCAGTCTGAAATGGCGATCTTACCTCCAGGATTCTCAGAATGAGACTGTGACCGAGAGCCGTCTCCTCCTGTTTTATAATCCGCTCTAGTGCTGGGATTAAAGGCGTGCACCACACAGTTTCTATGGCAACCAATGTGGCTACTGGGATTAAAGGTGTGTGTTATCACTGCCTGATCTGTAAGGCTGACCAGTGGGGCCATTTTAGTCTCTGATCTTAAGGCAAGCTGTGTTTATTAAAATACAAAGGAAATGCCACTACACATTTTCTGAAATGTATCTCCTTCACTTGGTTTCCCCTTCACTAGCATTTCTTTCACGCTCTCCTCTTTGCCTGAGACATTTAACTACAGATCCTTTCCACATTTTCCATCTCTCCCTCTCTCTGGACCCTTCCTTCTGTAGTCTTAGCCTGGGTACAGCAGCACAGACCTATAATCTGAGCCCTTGGGAGGCTGAGGCAGCAGGATAGCAATTTCAAGGTGAACACGGGCAGCACAGCAAGACTCTGCCTCAAATTAACAACTATGGCGACAGGACTAGGACTCTTCCCTCGAACCTCTTGCCAGCAAGGCCGCGTTTCAGCCCGCCTTTCTCTGTGCTAAACTCCGAGAGCTAGTGGCTTTCACTTTGCCACTGTGTCTTTCCATGTTTTTAATTCCCTAATTACTGCCAGACTGTCCAGTCACCACCAATGGCACTGTGACCACGAAAGCACTAGTAGACCTGGGTTTGGACTTCCTCTCTGCCATCTCTCCATAGTGGCAGCCTCACTACCAGGGTTCTCAAATCCCTTCTTGCTTTGACTTCCCAGCACTTATGTCTCCTCCAAACTTCCGCCTCAGCCCCAGTTTTTCTTCTTTTCGCCCTGTGTTTTGGCATGACCTCTATAGTAACCACATCTATATGTATCACATCTAGTAAATGTGATACATTAAAAAAATGACTTAGATAGTTCTGACTGTCAAGTTGATGTATCCCAGGGTAACTTGAGGAGGGAGTCACAACTGTGGGATTACCCGGATCACACTGGCCTGTGGTAGTGTCTGAAGGGGATTATCTTAATTGTTAGTTGATGTAGGAGGGCCTAGCCCACTATGCTGTATACAAAGCTAGACTTTGAGCCAGCAGGCAGAACTCCCCCAGGGCTTCTGCTTCAAGCTCCTACATGAGTAAGGGCCTGCTCTGACTTCCTTCAATGACGGGCTGTGACCTAGAAGTGTAAGCCAGATAAATCTTTTCCTCCCTAAAGTTGCTCTTAGAGTTTTGATCACAGCCACAAGGAAGCATGTCAAAGCATTGCTTCTGTGCAGCGGACATTCCACAGGGAGACAGAACATTAGCTGGGCAAATTAGTTAGCATGTGAAAAAATGAAACAACTCTGACTCTTATCTATTCCACATATGAGCGAGTAGAAGCCCAAGGAGTAAATGCTTCCCACAAGTATTTATAATCTACATCGGAATTCTTCCAACCCAGCATTCTGACTGAAGCCCACTCTTACCCACAATGCTACCCAACACCATCAACATCCAGGCAAAGACCCCTTGAAAATGAATTCTCAGATGGAAAAGAGCTCTTTGCAGCTTACTTCACATCTTCCCTTGGCGCCTACTGTGGGGAAGGACCCTGACTACCGTTATTAGCCCTGCAGTAGGTCCCTCTCCACATATAATCCCAAACCCAGAGAGGAAATGAACCACTGAAGCTGTCTTGCAATCATCTAGGACAGTAGTCTGGGATTTTGAAGACTGTCAACATCTGTTGTAATTTGAATATGAAATGCCCTCCATAGACTCATCAAGTACTTGAGCACTTTGTTCCCAGGTGGTGGCACTGTTTGGGGGGGTCATGGAACCTTTAGGAGGTGGAGCCTTGCTGGAAAGGAAAGCATATCACAGGGGACAGGGAACGACAAGACACAAAGCAACATGCTCTGATGTTTTGTAGCCTGCCCTTACTCTCTCTCCCTCTCCCTCTCTCACTCTCCCTCTTCTTTTCCCTCTCCATCTCCCTCTCCCTGCACATTCTCTCTTCCCTCACCATGTGTGGATGAAATGTGGTCACCCTGCTTTCTGACTGCTGACCTCCAGTTCCTGGCGTCATGCCTCCCCTCCATCATGGACGACACCCTCTCTGAAATCATAAGCCAAAGTACAACCTCTCTTCTCTAAGCTGCTTTTTGTCAGGAAGTTATCTCATAGTAGCCAAGAAGTAACTAAGGCAACATCTAAGGAAAACTCTTAGCAGGAAAATATATAAAAATGAGGAAAAACATGGAAAATATTATGAAGTACAGGTTTATGTTTTAGGTATAAATATGCAGCAATTTAAATGAAAATGGCTCCATAGGTTCCCAGTTGATGGAACTCTTTGGGAAGGATTGGGAGGTTTGGCCTTGTTGGAAGAGGTGTGTTTCTGGGATGTGCTTTGAGATTTCAAAAGACTGGAGCTATTCTATTCCTAGTGTTCCCTCTCTCTGCCTGTGACGTGTGGATCAAGATGTACACTCTCAACTGTTCCTATTGCCAGGCCCTTTCTCCACCTTGATGGACTCTAAGCCTCTGCAACTATAAGCTCAAATTAAACATGTTTTTATATGTTGCCTTGATTATGATATCTATCACAGCAATAGAAAGGTAACTAATACAAATTATATAAGTGACAAACTCAATTTATCTATTCCATCTCTCCCTAGCTTCTGGAAAATGACTACAGATAATATTTTCTAGAATAAGGAACCCAGAAGAAGGCAAGGCAGATGCCCATTGTGCCCCATGGCTCATACTGCAGGTGTAGATTACTAGATTTCCTCTTCCTGTTATGTTTCTACCATTAAACAATCCCCTTTAAACTGACAGTCATACAAAAGTCAGTTAGGTGTTCTCATAGTGGGAATCCATAAACAGTAGTTCAGTTTATTAGAAAAACCACTGAGAATTGGTGCCAAGCCCTATGTGTGGTATAAGTCATAGACTAATCATTATTGGTTGAATTATGCTGGGTAGAGGTGCGGGCATGCACCTCAGGCCTGACAACCTGAATTTGATTCCAGGATCCCACAAGGTGGCAGGAGAGAACAGACTCCTTAAGAGTCTGTTGCTGTGACCCTACATGTGTGCAGATACACTGATGTGCCTATACTCACATACATCCATGTGGATACACACAAACATAATACACTAAATGAAATAATTAATAAATAATAGTTGTATAAATACAAAACTAAATCTTTGCTTTGCCACTTGCTGATGCTACACAGGTGACTAAGGCATAATCCCAGCCTTCAAGAAACAGTTTTAGCTGCATGTTGAGCACTTTTGCTCTTTCCTAGTCCATCCTGGCCTCTAGTGTATGGAATGGTGCCACCATCGTTCTCTCTGGAAAATCTCTCAGACATACCCAGAAGTGCGCTAAACTAATCTTTTAGTCACTTCTCAATCAAAACAGTCAACTGTCAAAATCAACCATCAAAGTTCTCCTTCATTGATGCCTCCCGTTCCTTCCTAGTTTCAGAATGTCTTCTGTATTTCTTAAGACATTGTCACACCAGCTCCTGTTTTCAACACTGGTTGGCTTCCCCACTTCCTCTGCTGTCAGTCATAGTTCATTCACAATTGATCCCCAGTCTCCACCTCCACTCTTACTTACCATCCCTCTTCCCTGGCCTGCCTTGTGCACCCTCCTTCCTCACTTCAGCCTTGTGGGGGGGCTCTAAAGCTGCACTCTCCAGCCTCAGCTCCCTCTTCCTAAAATACCGCTATCTCCGCTCCCCTCAGGGTATGACTCAAGTTCCTTCAATCTGTCATAAGTGAATAGGGTCAGATCCATGGGTTCCCATACTCTTGGAGTCCTAATTCAAAATGAAATATGGTCAGCCGGGTGGCTTAGCCAGGGAAGGCACCTGCTGCCAGCCCCAAGCCTGACAGCCTGAGCGTGACCTCAGGGCCCACGTGGTGGAAGGAGAGAACCAACTCCTTCAAGCTCTCCTCTGACCTCTGCACATATGCCTGGACACACACACACACACACACACACACACTCACACACACCACAAAAATCAACTGATTATTAATTAACACAAGCATACAAAAATAAACTGATTAATTAATTTTTGAAAAGAACAGAAATAAAGATTCACAGAGATTACAAAGAAGCAAGGAACCTTTAATCTAGAACAATGTGACAGTACACATCAGAAAAAAAAATATACTGTCCAGATTGACAGTCTTCACATCAGTGAGAAGACTCAAGGACGCTGGCAGCTCCTGAGGTTCGTTTATGGGGTTCACAAGAAGTATGGTTAGTATGGGTATAGTTTAGGTAGTTGTCCATTTTGATTGACAGATTAAATTACACAACCTCTTTTTTGCTCTGCATATCCCTTCCCATAATGCATCTGAATTTAATAATGTACACAATTGTGTATAGGCGTAAGATAGTGAATAAGAGACTTTTCCTGAAAGTTCTCTTTGAGGACAGTTTACTTATTGCACATGGATCCAGAACTAGTTCAGTGTGGGCTGAACTTTCTGTTCTCTATGCTTTCCAGTCATAAGGAGAGGCAGGTTGGAGAGAATCTGAATTTGATGGTTATTAAGGGAAGAAGCTTATTCCAGTGCTCAGAGGCAGATCTGTGAACAACTTGACACCAGGGGCAGGGCCTGAGTGGCTGACGTGGTGCTGGGTAATGCAGGAGTGGGGTGGGTACACAACACACACACAGGGAAAGGCCTCGGGCCGCCAGGCGCATAGCTGGAACAGGCATGTATTCATGTGCCAAGTCAGGCTCCGGACTGTCCCTGCCGCATGCACCTGCCATCATTCTTGTTGGACAAAATCTTTTCCCTCCATGATTCTTAGTAAAACATTCGCACTTTCCCTGTGGAATTTTTCACTGTCTTACATTAGAGTTGTTTCTGTCTTCTTCCTTGCAGAGTTCCAAACCCTGGGAGACTTGAGCTCCTTCAAACTCAACCGTGACACACTCAGCCTAGTTAGAGCTGGATTGGCAGCAATTGTGTCCATAGCTAACATGAGTATAAAAGAGCAATGGGGCTTTAAAGACAACTTTTTAAAGAAAATAAAGAATTTGCTTTTCATGAAGTGAAATCATAACCCCGGACAATTAGCAGCTTTCATCAGTCATTCAGGAAGAACACTGTCTTCCAAGAAACTTCATGAGTTCCCCACAAATGCAAAGCCATACTCACAGGGGAGACTTGTGAGAGTTTTACTAACTCAAGCTTAATTCATCATCACTACAATAAATACAGCTCACAGTACATGCCCTGCAGACAGTAGGTCAATAACATCGTCACTCTCATGAAGAATGGCCTTGGCAAAGGACAAGTTAGGCTGGGGAAAACACACATGAGAGAAAGAGAGAGAGAGAGATAGAGAGACAGAGACAGAGACAGAGGTTTGTTTTCCAATGTTAGTGTCCAAACTACCCAGAAGAGGGTCTCTTAATGACTGAAAGGCACCAGAAGATAGGGTAGGAAGGGGGCTGCAAGTTCAAAAGTCTTGCCCATCAAGTGATTCCTAACCAATGAATTCCATTCTCTGCAACCTGGTTTTGTTGGCTTCCTAGACAGTAATGAGGTCTCTTTATATCCTCCTGGAATGAATAGCAATTCTCTCCCTCATATTGGCCACATGATAATGTCTGTGGTTTTCCCTTTCTTATATTACTATATGAAGTATGGGATTCTGCACTGATCCTTGACTCTGCTATTAATCATGTCTCTGACTGGCACAGAGGAGCTAATGTCTCTGTTCCCCAAATGTCTCAGTCCCCCACAGCATATTAGAATACTGGCCAAAGGGTGAACTTAAAGATGAGCATGTCTACACCACTGTGCACTTGCCTGTCATGCCCCTCTGCCTGACCTCCTACACAGCACATCATTAGCCAAAGACACATGATAATCACAAAATGTTGGACCACCTCTCTAAGAAAGAGACCATAATTCCTACATGTTGATGCCCAGCCTTGACATCCACCTTGCTCCTTGAATGTCAGCTACCCTCTGGCTTAAGCAAACTTAACCTGATATGACATCCTCACCGAAGGTCCTAATGCCTTTTATCCCATTTTCTCCCTCATACCTAACACCAGTTTTGCCCCGTACAATAGTCGGAATGTTTGTGTCTTCCCAAAATTCATACAGAAATCCAATCCCCTTTATGGTAGTACCAAGAGGTAGGACCATGTTTTGGTTATTCTGGTATAGTTGTGGCCAGTTACCTGACATAAACAGCTTAAGGCAAGAGATATTTATTTGACTCTCCATTTCAGAGAGTTTTAGCCCATCATAGCAGAAAAGGTATGTCAGGCAAGGTGATTCATCCATAAAAGTATGAACCTGCATCTGCTGTTTCTCTCACCATAGGTGACCAGAAAGCTAAGAGTAAAGACTGGAAACACAGGCAGGGATTGTAACTATCAAGACCTGCCCCAGTAGCTTGCCCCACCAACCAGCCCTATGTGCCAAATGTTCAAACCCCTGAGTCTGTGGAAGCGAATGAACATTCAAACTGTAATACACCACAAAGAGATGGCTTGGTCCCAGAGTGAGAGCCTTGAGAACGAGACCAGCACTTTTATAAATGAGGTTTATGGGTCCCTTCCACCATGTGACAACTCAGAATGAATCATTCTGTTGCCTTCTAAGCTTTCACAATGCAATGAACTTGCTAGTGCCTTGGCCATGACCCCCAAATTTAAAGAAGTGGTCTATTCCTATTTACAAATTAGCCAGTGGGTAAAGGCACTTGCCACTAAACCTGATTACCTGGATGCAATCCCTGGAACCCATGTGGCGGAAAGAGAGAACTGACTCCTGCAAGTTGTCCTCTGACTTTCACGTGTCTGCCACGGCATATGTGTATCCACATCCACACACACCCACACACATCACACACACACAATAGTAAAAGTCATTTTAATTACCCAGTTTAAGGTAAGTTTATCAAAACAGCTAAAATGGTTGAAAACATGCCATCTTAACTATTTTACTGTGCAATTATTAATATCAATGTTTGTTTAAATGATTTACATTTTTAATGACAAAACTCTTTAACCAGAATCTGGCTAGCCAAAATTTTGATTAATTTTTTGCATAAAAATCAATTAAGAAAAAACTCAAAAGATAATGAAAACTAATAGATGTTAAGGATTTCAGGAAATAAATTTCTAGATGTCCTGCCATCAATTTTCTATAATTTTTCCAAGTAAAATATTGTACAATAAGAATTTAGAGTCTGACTGTAACCCTTGGGCCCTTTAAAATTCTTAATAATCAAAAACGCAATTATGCTCACTATACTGTAATTACTAAAAAGAGTGCACTCATACATTTTACAAAGATTTTCTAAGGGGAGGAAATGGTGGTAGGGATGGAATCTCTAATTAACTTTCAATTAATCAGAAATTCAAGTTTAACCAGGAAAGTCCACTTCTTAAGCATGCTAGGTGCCACACCCTGCGTTTCTTGTACCTTGGTGAAGTGCAAGCAAGGTCATTTCCTAACTGATGGACTGGACCACTGTCTGGAAAACAGTTTAACACATGACTCCACCTTCCATCTGCATATCAAGGGAGGTCACACATAAGGATGTCAAGCTTTGGAAGATTTAGATATTTTAGATATGCAACTCCAAATGAGAAATACTAGTTTTGAATTATAGCCTACAAAACCAGGAGTTCTGCTTCTTGGCACAGGATTACAATGTTCTAACTATAATACACAGCTTTAGTGGGGACCCTTTATGTTACACATGATGGAAAGAAATCAACTGAGACAGATTAAATGAAGGGTGTTTGTTAGTTGTAGCTGAAAGCCCAAAGGGAACTGCCGTGAAGTCAGAGTCAGCAATTGGAAAGACATTCTGAGGGCAGAGTTCTTCCTCGCCCTGGTGCTGAGTGTCATCTAAAGTTAGACCATTCTGGAATACACATCCTCAAGCTACCTCCTCCAGAAAGATAAGAGGACTCATCCAAGAGCATTTGGGGGAAATTTTTTATTTTCCAGAAACTACAGCACAGGTCTCATCAGGTCTTTTTGGTCCCAGGCGGTTTAACGATCCATCACTGGACCAATCACAGAGCCACGAGAGTTAGATAGTTTCACACCATAGGACAACCAGGGGCCACCTTGGAGCCAACAGTAGCTCTAATTTTATCCCATGCCATAGAGCTGAGAAGAGAAGAAAATGATCTCCCCACTCATGGATAACAAGAAAAAGAAAATAAGAGTGAGGTTAAAACATAAACAAGCCCATGAACATCTAACCAGATCAGCAAGCAGAAAGCAGATTAGGAGACCAGTTTCCTACCATTAGCTTTGTGATGTGTTTAAAAGAACGCCGTGTGTGTACACATTGTGTGTGTACACATGTACACATTCTGTGTGTGGTGTGCGCTGTACATGTATATACATGTGCACACAAGCATGCATGTGGAGGCCAGAGGTTGAGATTGGGTATCTTCTTCAATTACTCTCCACTTTATTTGGGGGGACAAATTTGTCGTTGAACCAGGAGCTCACCTATTGGAGCTTGAGTGGCCAGCAAACCCCAGGAGTCCAGCTGATGCCATCCCATACTCTCCATCCCAGCACTGGAGTTTCAGGCACTTGTCACAGTGCTCGACTTTGTACGTGGACACTGAGCATCTAAATTCAAGTCCTCATGCCTGTGCCGCAAGCACTTGATGGACTGAGTCGCCCACCTCCTTAGCTGCTCCAAGAAACTTTGTGTATATGTGTACCTGTGTGTATATACATGTGTGTACAGATGTATGTGACTATAGCTGTGCATATAGAGGCCACAGGATGATGTCACATGTCTTCCTCTATCTAGTCTACTTTATATATTGAGACGGGGCCTCACTGAATGTATAACTCCCCACTGGACAGACAGAAAGCCATCAAGCCCATGGGCTCCTCTGGTCTCTGCCTCCTAGCACTAGAATTGCGAGCACACACCACCATGTCCAGCTTTTTATGTGGAGGCTGTGATCCGTCTTGTGCTTTCACAGTAAGCACTTCACCCGCTGATCCATCTCCCCAGCCCCTCGAGGAACTTTCTTAACTGACTATAGAGCTCAATGCTGCCCACACTCCTCTATAATTCTAGTGCACTAGATAGGACCAAATACCAGGAAGCCTGAGCATGAGTCTCCATTGGCTCTTTAGAAAAAATAAGAACAAAGAGGTCAGTTCAAATGTTATACGAGCTGGAGCTGTAATTGCCGGCATTGCTTATGTACTTGTTATGAGGTATTATCAATCTATTGCTTGCCTTAAACCATGCAACTCTCACAGCAACCCTAGGAAGACCCTGTGTTGCTGTGAGGAAACCCAGAAAGGTTAGCTAGCTTAGCCAGGGTCACACTACTCATAAAGTGGGAAAAGCCAATAGCTGACGCAGCCATGTACCAGGAGAAAGAGGAGGATTCAAGGGTCCGGGGCTTTAGTTTGGAGTCAGGATTTCCTGGAGGTGGCAAGGAGCATCTTTTAGGGTCTCATCATTGTTACTTCCCCTAAAGCCTCCTCCAGTTTGGCTTCCAGAAAGTGTGTTCCAACATCCAAGATGAGAAATGTGTGTGTGTGTGTGTGTGCGTGTGTGTGTGTGTGTGTGTGTGTGTGTGCATGTGTGTGTGTGTGTGTGTGTGTGTGTGTGTGTCTGTGTCTGTGTCTGTGTGTATCAAAAGCCAGAAGTCCAGGGGCAGAAGTTAGCAAGGATATCTTCAGCTGTAGGATGTCAGTGCCAACATGAGGTGCAGGACCAATGGAGACAACACAGATGCCTCTGAGAAACCATAGTAAATGGTACCAGGTGAAAAAGAAGCCCTGATGGCCTCCAAGAAGAATCTGGGTCGCCTGCACCCACCAAGAGGAGCTGGGAGATGCAGAGCTTGCACCCTTAGACTCTACTAGCAGAGGACCTGGGGCCAGAGACCACTTTGCCACCTTTATCATTGTTAACTGTGCTTTGTGATCTGTCCCTCCAGCCAGTGTGACCTGGAAAAGTCAAGGTTACACATTATGGGACGTGATTAAAGGGAAAGTATTACATTAGCCATACAAAAATCCTGGTAATTACCATGATTTCATCTTTTAACTAATCTTCTGTGCTTTTTGCTCAAACGTTTGGAGACAGGGATAGAAAAACATTTGTTACAAAAGCCATCAACCCATTAGATGCATTCTCTCATCTTACCAAAAATGTACTCAATAGAGAAAAGTAGAGACTGCAGCCCAAATTCAATGCAGGGTAGACACGCACATTGGAGCCACAAACGGAAAGTCCCACAGGCTCGAGGAGGAGATGAAGCAGTGGGAGGTATGCAGCTCAGAAACCCCAGGACAACAGAATTTGTATGAGCAGTCTTTGGAGCTGAAGACCAAATGCTAAGACAATGAGCATTAGGGGTGTACAAACGAGCCTCCTGCAGGCTCCTTCACAGTGACCTTTGCAGTCTTAACAACTGGTAGGCGAGGTCAAGAATTTCTCCCTCATTGGCATTGCTTCTATCCAGGCCACAGATAACGGCCAGCTCATGACACAAGTTAAGTGGCTAGTGGCACTTTTCAAAAATCTGACTTTCCCTCCTCACTAGAAATGAAAAGATAAAGACTATAAATTGCTTTGATAGCAGCTCTGAGCAGTAGCCTTGTCTGGAGTTTTTCATTGCTATAATGAAGATCTTGAGTGGGCTTTACATATTAAAATTCAGATTAACCACCAACTAGATGTAACAACAGCTAAAAACATGTACAGATGTGTTACAAGACTTAATGGCTGTAAAATCTGGGAAGGTGTCAGCCGAATTACGACATTTCTTCAAATCAAAGAATTTCAGGCTCAATTTCCTCCACCCCTACTCCCCATCAGTTCTGGGCTTTTACTGCTAAGCGGGGTCCCGCACAGCGTTTTCAGTGCAGACCTGTTAAAGCTAACGGTCCTTTCCGAAGACACACATTATCTGCTCCACTGGTTCCTCTGGACACATTCCGTTTTCATTTTACGCACAGGACTTTGAAGACCTGCTTTTGAGAGATGTGCCCTAAAGCATACACCTGCTTCACTCAGCTCTGACATCACAGACTGAGTTGACACCACATTCATAGCCAGGATAAAACTAACTGGGCACGGGGGGGAGGGGGAGGTGGGTAGGGATACTGAGAAGCCAGTACAAAGGAAGAGTCCTAGACTGCAGTGCTGTCTAGTCTCACAGATTTCTCCAGATGTGTCAGGAGGTTCATGGTGCTCTCCACGCTGAAGCTCCTCCTCCCGACAGGTGTTAAAGGAGGGCAGTTTCTGCCTTTGCTTGTTCCTTCATTTCATTTTATCCCCTTTCCTCTCTCTTTCTTGGTTCAGGTTACTGAGCAGAAGGCCTCACACACTCCAAGCACGTCTGGACTCTACCATGAAGTGGCAACTCCCTAGACCCAAATGCCAATGATTTTTTCATGAGCGACCCTCATGTTCAGTTTTAAGTTAGATACATGAGAGTGTGAATGTTCACGTGCCCAAGGTAACCTCTGGTGGATTTGGGCACATACACCAAAGCCATTAAGTCTGGAGAAATGGGTGAATAAGAGAGTGCTGGCGGGGTTCTCAGAAAGAGATCATCACCAGGAAGCTGTGAACAGATATGTGTTTCTTTTTCTAACTTTTCATTATTGATGTCCTATTTAATGGTTTTAGCAACAAGTGTAACCTCAGTGTATATGATGCCTCATAGGAGTAGGATGGTGAATTGAATCTGCAGAGTGTGTGTGTGTGTGCGTGTGTGTGTGTGTGTGTGTGTGTGTGTGTATGTGTGTAGGAGTAGGATGGTGAGCTGAAACTGCAGAGTGCGTGTGTGTGTGCGTGTGCATATGTGTGTGTGCATGTGCATATGTGTGTGTGCGTGTGTATGTGTGTGTTTGTGTGTGTGTTTGTGTGTGTGTACAATCAGTGCTGGTTCTCTCCTTCCACTGTGTGGGTCCTGGGAAGCAAACTCCTCATCAGACATTGTGACAAGCAGCTCTACCTGCTATACCATCTCCTGACTCCAAAATAGTGATCATAAGGGCACAAAAATCCATCAATTAATGGTTAGAAGTTAGGTTTTTAATCCTTGCCCTATCTGCTCTCTATTACCACGCTGGTAAAAGTTAAATGCCCAAATTACAGCTGGTCAATGTTTAGAGCCAGATGTCTTATAACCTAAGCAAATCACCCAACAAAGTCCAAGGTGCATAGTGGTCTCATTAGCATCCTTAGGCAATATCCCTAGGAACAAGGAAAAGAACAGCTGAGAGAAAGTATGCCTTTGGTGAAAATAATAAATAGTGTTACCAATAAATAAGTCAAGTGGAAGTGGGCTGTGCGGTACTGTTGGATGAGTTCTGTGTGCAACTGTAAACTAGCACACACCCATATGTTACTTGCTTTCCAGAAAGTGCTAGGCTGCCAGGGCTGTTGTAAATTGAGGGAGCTACACAAGGACTTGCTGAGAACAAGAAGCACCCCACAGTTGTGGCTTCTCCAAGAAGGCAGGGTTCTTTTCCTGCCTTCTAAATATGAAGGCCAAGATGCGCCTTCTGTGAGCGCATGCCATCTCATCTGCGGCTCTGGGCTTCAGGGTTGGCAACTGCTTCAAAGGTTGCTTCTTGGACTTAGCTTGAAACTATCTCTTCTTCCAACACTCAGTTGTTTTTCAGCTTAGATATCAGAATGCTTCTGTCTTTGGCAGACTCAGTATTATAATTTGGTCAATAGAAGGCTTTCATAATGGAGAATGGGGACTGGCGATTCCAGCAGAATGTCTAGTGGGATGTAGAAAAGCCAGCCAATGAGGTGAGAAAGTCTGGAGACTACCACTTCTCATGTCCATCTGAGAGACCCACACCTTTCTAGTCATGTGAAAGACTCTGGCCTATTCCCACACAACACATTTTGATGCTGGTTGCCCAAGACAGGACCTAGACATCAGTATTTTTTGCACACTCTAGACAGTCAGTACTGACACAGTTAATTTCAAATGGAGCTGATTTACATATCCACTGAACATCCTTTAAGCCTACTGTGGGGATTCCATAAAGTGTTATGAGTGATGGACTCTAACAGTACCTGAGAAACACCCTCAAGTGACCTCCATGTGGTCCTAGGTCTCCAGGGTTATAAGATGCTGACAGAAAGAAGTGATTTTCTTGAAACATCACACAGAAGCGCAGGCCTGCGTCCTCACTAGTTCTGTGAGACTTGCTCTATTTTTTCTCTACTAAGATAGATCATTAGAAGGATTTTGTTGTCTTTATTCAGACTGTGTGCCGCATCCCTGTTCCTCTCGCTCATCTTGAAAGTAAAAGGAAAGCTAGCCAGCATCACAATCCTTCCCTGGAGGCTTTTTAGATGAAAGTGACGGCACCTACTGACACAATAAAAAATCATTTTGTGTTAAAAATAATGATAAGAAGAAGTTAATCCCCACAAACATTTTAATAGTAGCAGAGAATTAGCCACATTCCTCACAAGATCAGCCTTCCATGCTCCTAAACTTCTGTGAAGGAGTATCTTGAGAAGCAGTTGTGCAGTTGTTATAAGAAGGTCTCAAGACCTTTGCTTGTATCTCCAGCGAACAGGCCGTCAGAGCTTGACGGGGTTCTCAGACTGGACTCGGTGTCACAGACTCCACCTGTTTTCATGATTCCATCAAATGACCTCACGGAACTCAGGGCTGTTGTGTGTTACAAAGCGATATGGTGGCTGTAGAAGGTGTCATCACCTCTGATGCCCTTTAGGCCGAGACTGGAAAAAAAGACGTCAAAGGCACACCAGCAGGTGACAATGACTTTATCAGAGGCTGGGCTAGTTTTCTGCTACCCTGACAAAGCTTCTGAGATAATCAGCTTAGAGAGGAAAAATCTTATTTGGGCTCACAGTTTCAGGGGCTCAGCCTATGGCCAGGGAGTCCCACTGTCTTTGGACTTATGAATCAGGCAGAGCACGAGGACAAAGGAAACCTGTTTATCCCATGGGAGCGAGGAATCAGAGAGAGGAGAGGAGGTCAAGTCTTGATACCCCATTCCAGAGCACACCCCCAAATGACCCTAACTCTCTCCCACTAGGTCTTATATTTTAAACAGCATGCCACACTAGTGAGCACACATCTTTGGGAGACACAGCAGTACAGTAGTAAACTGCACAAATGGCTGAACAAGGAACTGCAATTCCCACCCCCTTCATGAAGGTTTTATAAAATATTATGAATCTATCATTTAAAAACCATCTCTAAGCCCACTTCTTAAACTGTGGATCACTGCCCAATGGGGGCCATCATGAGACACCTGGAAACAGCAGTTTCTGCATGCACAATCATCAAAATGAATTAAAATAATGTGTAGTGAACCCGAGGGGCTCCTGGAAAGCCTCGCCCACGATGCATCATGGGACCTTACTCCAGCATCAGCTCTGAACACACAGCATGCTCACTTTGCACTATGCATGCCAGTACACAATGTCAATGAACGCTGCCTGGAACACTGGCTCAGATTCAAGACCATCGTGTGTGCATATGAAGTCTGTGGCTCTCATGGAAACACAGTGTTCTAATTATGGTAAACAAAGACTTTCAATATTTTCCTAACATCTTTCTTCAGCATGCAAGTATCAGATTAGACTATCTTTGAATTTTGTTACTAGGATGTTTGCTTTTTAAACATTCATGTTTGAGTGGCAGACTTGAAGTCCATCAAAAATTATTAAGTGTATCTTGGTTTGAGATTAAGGCAGAATTTTCATGTTTCTGACTTGGCCCTAAACTTACTTCTGCTACTTTATACTATATATTTATTAAAGCATGGGTGACCAGAAAACCAAAATATCAAATACAGATCAACCTGGAAAATGATGAAGATGACCTTTGTCCTGCAGTTTCTGTATTCAACCAAGTTTCCTGTTATGTAAAAATAAATAAGCACCATCTCACTAGTATGCAGACTTGCAAAAATCTTTAATGATAGTTAAAATTACATATGCAATAAAGAATTGTTTTAAGATGAATTTTTAAGATTTGTTCTTAGAAAATATTATATTTGATTTATGTATGTATCGTATATACTTAGAAGTCACGTAAAAATCTCTGGGGCAAAAAGCATCATAAGCAGAAAACAGTTAGGAAACTCTGTCTGTAACATATGTGCTGAAGTTGAGTCTATTCCACCTATTCAGACCAAAGTTAATAAATCTTTCAGATAATTCTTTTTAGAAAGTAAATTAATATATATAATCTAAGAGTAGGATTGTGGTTTCAAAGGGCATGGGTAGGGCTAAGTGTAGAAGCAGGAAGCTGCAGATCAAAGGGAAAAAAGATGGTCCAGGGTGGGGAAAGTCGGAGAGCCCATTTCCAGCCTGGCTACTGTGGGGAGCAATAATGTGCCTTGAACTGACACCTACTGAAAGAATGGATTTTACATGCTCTTACCAGAAAAGAAAAAACGATTTTCATGAATGATTGGCTATGTTAATTTGATCAACTATTAGATAATCACCTTAATAAATATATCTATATTAAACTATTATTCCAGGCAAGGTGGCACATTTCTATAATATGAGCAGTTGGAAGACTGAGGCAGGAGGAAGACAGCCTGGGCCGAGAGCAAGAGTGACCTCAGAAAACCAAATTAAATCATTTGTCACCATGAGCTTGGCGAAGAGTCACATTACTACAGTCTTCAGTCTCAACTGTCACATGTATAGTCAGGGCCAGCTTGAACTACCTAAGGAGACATTTTCTCAACAAACTAAGTAAATAAATAGTTGTCTTCCAAATAGTACATAACAATTATTTATAAAAAAAAAGGTAACAATCAAAAATTGCAGAGATAATTAAATTTTATTTTATCAACTAAAGACTTTTTGCATAACAGGTGTTTGGTTATTAAATCATATCAAACATGTAAAATCAATCAAGAAGTCAATATTACATAAATCATTACATTTATAGATATATCTAAAGTATATATAAGTATACAATAATAGAAAAAAATGCTTTGAACAACAGTGAAGTTACAGGAAAATGCCCACAAGATAATGGGTAAAAGGCCACCACACTAAATGAGACAAATACACAAAAGACGTCAGTTTGATTTACAAACATGTGACTGAACTCCAAATGTTCCTTGACTTTCTGTGTGATTAACTCTCTGTAAACCCACCACAAATTGAAAGTTGGGAAGAAGAAACTTCAGTTCACACATCAAGCCTGGCAAACATCAGCACTCAGCAACAGTCCAGTGTAGGCTGCCTCCCCTTCTTGATTTGGGCATTGCTGAGGACCTAAGCCACTGCCAGCATCACTAGACAAGTCCCTCGGACGTAGCCAGAGCCTGAGATAAGAGCAAAATGCAAAAAACAAAGTCCAGTTTCTACTGAATGCTTTTCATATTGTACCATACTAAAGCGGGAAGAAATGTTACACTGAATCATTGTTAGTCAGGGACCCTATGTATTTGTATAAAAAATACCTTTAATTGTCTCACTCTGGGTGGATTATTTTTAATTTCTTCACATACTTTCTACATCTTCCAATTTTTCTGCACTAAGCATATACCTCTATCATAACCCCCAAATAAACTATAATATTTTTCTAAAATACAAAACATAATGCTTACAAAACAGTGCACATGAATTGTTATTACTAGCCATATGGCAAGGCTGAACTAACACTCTGATTTGCCATTTTCCCACATTATACTGTTTCTAAATGGCATTCACTCAGAAAACTTAAAGAAAATTCTCTATGTTTAAATCACAACTTTATAAACTTAGCCATTTCTTTATTGCTTAAAGCTCTTAGAACTAACCACATTCTAAGTTGAAGGTCTTCTGGTTTCTATGACAATTGACTCGGTATCTCTGCTACCCTGCGATCCCATCACTTGAGCATTTGACAGCATCTTATTTGAGTTGTTTGTGTAATGATGCAGAGAATCTTTGAACACTCTTGCCTTTATGTAATATTCTCTAGTAAATAACTAGTCCTTTCATAGTGTGCCATTTGAAAGAAGTTCAGAGGGGAGAAGACAAATAATTAATAAGAAAGAACAAGAGAATCATCATACCCAAGTAGTTCTGAGTACAGACTCGTGGGCTAATGCAGAGTATCAAAGTCGGAGTGTATGTAAATTAGGAAGCAGGCCTGTATTTGTCTTTTTAATATAATATATATATTTATATATAAAATGATACTTCTATCCCGCCATTCAGAGTCCCCTCTATTAACTGAATATTTAAAGTGCTCTCATGCTGCATAAGGCCTTGTTACCTACAAAATGGAAGATACAGAGAAGAGCACAATACCCCCCTTCCAGAAGGAGCTAATACTGGGTCAGATTGCAAAATGCTGCTGGAGACTACATTTTTCAGGCACCCAGTGGATACTGAGGTGGCTGCATACCATTTAAAACATGATGAGGATGGGTGTGATGCATTATTTTCAAAGGCAATGTTTGGAGAAGAGGATGCACCTTCTGGCTTTTATTTTCTATCTGCCACAGGCTAAGGGATTCAGAGCCAAAGAGAAGCCAGAGAAATCCACAATGCAAGGAGCCATGAAGGGTCCTATGCTGGGGACCTTTGCCCCTCTTTAACATGCTTTGCTCTGGAGGATGCTTAGATATTCTCACTTTGGAGGTGGAGCTTTATTCCCAACTTTTTGGATATGAGCTGGACTCAGTAAGTGGCTTCTAACCCACAGGATTCAGAATGACAGCACATGTCTGTGGGGGATAGGTCATGCCACACAGGCCCACCTTGCTGCCTCTCAGGCCTCCCTTCTCTAGGGAGAAGTCGGCTTTGTCTCATAGGAGAAGATGCAGTGTCATCTGGAGGGGGCTCTGCTGACCCAGCCAAGAATTCATGTGACCCTTCATCATGAGCAACTCTGACAACAATCTCATAAGAAACAGAACCACTTAGTTAACCTGCTCTCAAATCCCTATGGAAATAGTGATTATTTTTGTAAGCCAGGAAGTTTAGATGTTAATGCAGCAATAGATAACTATTTGATAAAATAAGTAGAAATAGACTGAAATAGATAAAACAAATGAAGATTTGGGATTAACATCTGGAGAAGAGCCTCTGGCTGCCCAGTTGCACCAAATTGGATTTCCATTTAGAATCACTGAAGGCTGGACATTTGTCTGATGTGCTAACATAGCCTTATGTAGTTCCAGGAGGTAATACACATTCATATTCCACATCCCGTTTACCACATGGTTGGCACATTTAAGTACTCGATAAGCATGTGCTGAAGGAATAAATGACTGTGGCTATATGAAAATATCCCCAACAGGCCCTAGAAGAGGCAAAGCCAGGAACACTCATGCACGGATAACAGCAATTCAGCCTGTCACAGTACACATAGACAATAGTGGTTACATGAGCTGGTAAAGGCCTGGAAGAGTCCCAGGCCATGGGGATCACACAACTGTACCCTGCAGCACAGCATGTCTTAGCTGGATTCTTATGACTTCAGTGAATACCTAAGAAAACACCAGGCTAACCTGTTGAGGGTGTCCATCCATGACTGTGGCTCCACAGCCTTGGAGCCCGTGTGAAACATCATGCTACAGAAGACAGGTAGAACAAACCTCATAGCCACCACACAAAAGAAAGGAATGAACTAGATGCCCACAATCTCCTTCTGGGACACTCTCCCAGTAACCAAAAGAATGCCCAGAAGGCCCTATCGTCTCCCATTTGTGCCACAGGCTGGAGAGCAAGCCTTAAATGCATGAACTTAAAGGAACATTCTGGTCCAACACAGCACATTATCCACGCATCTCTGGTGGTGCCAGTGCAGTCAGCCACACTTCACTCCCAGCTGTAAAATGCATAGTACAGCAAGTATATGCAGCACACAGTACTCAATAACGAGAATAAACAGCTATGCTGCTGGGCTGTGGGCTTGCTAACTGTAATTCCCCTGCAGCAGATGCATGCCTGGCATGCTGATCACTTCTCTGGATTGTGTGATGTTTCATTCAGTGGTGATTCAAACAATGATGGAGCATCCGGTGATCTAGAGACAGGACTCAGAGGAGACAGCATTCATTTTCATCAGTGGAAGCAGAAAGTTTTTCATGGAACGGATAACATTGTAACTGTGCCATGGAATGGAGAACTCTGGAAGACAGAATTAATGAAGAGGGCTCCAGGCAGAAGTCACATCAGAAGAACAAGAAATCGAGAAAAAAAATAGTAAAGTTGATGCTAAGGTAACCTTGATTGCAACAGTAATTTGGAGGATGAGGAAGTCCATGCTGGAAACAAAGCCAGGGATCAAACGTGAGTGACTCTAAATAGAAAGATTGTGTGTTTTAATTTTCAGTCACTGATGAAAATGCCGTGCATAGAGCTACACCTGGCCTGCCTGTGTAGGCAGCCAAGAATGGAAAGCACTAGAAGACTACAATACAAGCTCTGAGAGGGCACAAGTTCTCTTGTCCCAGAACAGAAAGCCAAGTAGAGGAAGCAAGGAATAATTGGGCCCTGGGATATTTTGGTTCCCAGCGACACTGATGACTTTGTGTTGGGCAGCTCGTGCTATTCCACTTCCTGAGTAAAAGGGGATTTACTCCACAGAAAGTTAAGCTGGGAGAGGCAGGGACTCTCCCCTTAACACTGTGCTCTGACTGAGCTACCCAGGTCTCCTGAAAGAGCACGCCTTCCCTTGCACAAGTCTGAAGGAAAACAGGTGAGGATCAAGCACCCACCTTTGCTCAGTGTTCAGCCCCAAATCATGAGTCGTTCCTTTGAAGCAGAGCGTGAGACACAGGGAATAGAAAATGGGGAAGTGGAATATCTCAGCTTCCTAGAATTGAGTCCTAAATAAACAGAGATGGTCTGTTCTCCTCAAACAAATTATTTTGCACAGGAAAGTGGAGGAGCAACAGGTGGCATGCAGAAAACAACTGGGAGCTCAAAAGAATGCTCACATCTGTCCTTCAGGGACAGGCTCCGCCTCCTCTCCCCTCGCTGCCTTCCACCCAGTCTCTCACTGACCCCTGCGGCCATCTCCCCCCACCCCAGCCAAAGCTCTCCGAAAGCCGCAATCCTCCCATAAGACCGACCCGATCCATCTTCCTTCCTGTTCTGATTCTGCTAGAACGATGTCCTGACTGTGTCCCTGTCATGTCTCTTTGACGGCAGAAGCCACACCATGCCACACTCTCAGATCATCCACAGCACTCCAGAGATGAGAAGCTTGCTGGTACATTTCAGCTGGCTTCATTAAAAACAACTCTAGGCGCTACAAAGAGTGTGTTATTAATATGCATGTGTGGTATCTCAGAGGCAGAGCTGCCTTCAAGGTGTCTTTTCAGCAGGACAACATTTTCCCATGTGAGGTGGGGAGCAACAGTGAACCGCGTGTGCAGGAGGGAGAAGCCCGTGGGCTGTGTACAGTGCTCATTCCCTTTGTGTCTCACTGCCCTCCCTCCTCCCCTCCCACCCACTTTATTAATGGTTTCTGCAATTACTGGCAACAGTGCCTTGCCAGCAAAGGAAAATCAGTGACTGTCTGACAGATTGTCGGGAGGAGGGGCAAAAGAGGGTGCCTGTGAAGAGGGGGGAGGGGATGGTTAATACAAAATGGAATTTCTGAAGGCAGTGGACTCTAGGCTGTATGGAGGTCAGAAATCAGACTGGATAGATTTTCTATGCCCTGTCACCTGACATCTTAAAAATAGAAAGGGGGGGGGAAGGTTGCCCTAGAGCACACTGCACATTAGCTAATAGTGTTTCTCAAGAGATCCAACAGAGGAAGACACAGGAGGACCCAGAAAACTAGGTGTATTTTTATGTTCATTAGAGGGTAAAAGAGATACATTTTATATGGTTCAAACACCAAATGAATGTATTTTATACGGTTCAAAAGCCCAATGAATACATTTGGTCTTTCTTGCTTTCTAGTTATTGCTCAGCACATAAGGATGGGATTCATATTCTGGCCAGAACAGACAGTGTGCCTCTGAAGGAAGCATCGCATCATCACATCAAACAGGCAAACAAATAATAAACAGTTCTCAGAAGAATGTGGAGAAGTGTCTCTAACACTTTGGTTGGGACCAGTAGATCTGATAATGGAAAAGTTAGTC
This sequence comes from Ondatra zibethicus, assembly GCA_004026605.1. Lineage (NCBI taxonomy): Eukaryota > Metazoa > Chordata > Mammalia > Rodentia > Cricetidae > Ondatra > Ondatra zibethicus. The sequence goes on along the minus strand of PVIU01013560.1, from coordinate 18,280 downwards.
CAGGTAAAGGCATTTGGGTTCTCATTCAACTGATAGAATAAAATTTTAAAATTGTACACAGCTTAGATCAGGCCAAAATCATTTCATCTATAAGAAGAGCCATATTGCTCTTGACACCAGAAGATTGAGAGTCGTTATGGGAATATTTCTATTTATTTGCATTCTGTAAACTCACAAGCCTTGTGTGTGCAGTGGACTTCATGGTTTGAGGCTTTGAAGTGACTGAGAACTGTTGGGCAGAATGGGAAACTACTGTGCTCGAGGTGGGAGCCCTCCACTGCCGTGGATATGGGCTGTGTTTATGGCATATCTTACTACATTTAAGCAAAATAAGTGATAAAGAGAACCACAACATTAATAGTTTTTCAAACTACTGTTCTTAAAGATTTGGGATATATGTGAATATACATACTGAAATGAGATGGACTAAATCTACTATTATTATGAAGTTTTGTGAAATTAAAGAAACCATAATTAAGTGTCCAAAGGGATTTTAATGGCTGCTTCATTTTATTTCTTGGTGAACTATAAAAGAGGATTCGATGGAAAGATCTCACACTGGTTGCTTCTCTGGTTGCTGTGTCCCAATACCTGACAAGCCACCCCTCAAGGAAGGAAGAGACAATCCCACCTCACAGCTAGAGGCTGTGGCCCACCATGGCAGGAAATAATGTGAGCATGAGGTGATGGTTAACACCACAGATAACAGATGTGCCCACCAGTCTGGTCAGCAATGGTCAACACCACAGATAATATATGTGCCCACAAGTCTTGTCAGCGATGGTTAACACCACAGATAATGTGTGTCGCTCTCCCCCTTACAATGAACCCCCCCCACACACATACACACACAGAGTCCCTTCAGCAGAGCCATTGCTCTCACCACTTTCCTTGGGGGAAAGAATACATCAGTCGGCATAGCTATTACTGATTCCTCTTTTCTCATGCAGGGGACTGAGTTTATATCTATCTGTATGACAAATGTCCTCAATGAGAAACAGTCACACACACACACACGTAGATATACATACACTATACAGTTATAATGTTATATGTACTATATGTGTAAATATGGTATGGTATGTATACTGTAAATATACTATGTTGTATGGTGATGCAGAATCACACAGGGATGAATTAGGATTATTCCCAAGCCTTTTGTGCTACTCTTTGGATATGACTTCATCAGAAACATTCATCTAACTCTGAGAGTCTGTTGACCCAAGTTCTATGAGTCTCTGATAAACTTGGGTCATCAAGTCTTTCACATCAGATACTGAGTTGCGCTCCAGAGTGAATGAGATACAGTCCCACTCGCTGTTGAAGGACCACAGGTGGATGTAGTTGAGGGGAATTAGAATTCCACAGGGAAGTGAGAGACTGTTGTCTGCTAACTTGGGGGGACTTTATCCCAAGAAAGGGATAGTCACGGTTCTTAAAATGCAAGATACAACTCAAGCCCTGACCTATGTGACTTGACAACAGAGATGGCTTTGCTCCTTAAGCCCTCTTCCTCCCCTGACCTTGGTATTTGGAAACTAAATGTTTCCAATGGCCTGATAGAGTCACTTTCTTCCTCAGCACCTGGTTCTGTCCACAAATACTAAGGTCACCTTAAAGATTCCCTCTTCAAAATGTCCCGGCAAAGGTGCACAGCTGTGCCCTCCCTGAAGAGAACAACCCCCCTGTCACAACCTAGGGCCAACTGCTTCCTCAGGGTTGTCTGTAACAAGTCAAGAACAGTAGCTTTCAAAGCATGTCTGCTTCCTCCCTGGGCCACTCGGGTTCTAGTCCTTGTACCTGAACCCCAGCCACAGTACTCATCAAGGACTGCCAAGGTGACACCCACTTGGCCCTCCTCCTCTGGGAATGTCCTTCAGAGGATAGTAGGAAGACTCAAATGGGACAACAGCCATGGCGAATGGAAACACTAAATGTTCTGCAGAAACCTAGAGAGGGAGAGAGTCCATCTTTGAAAATGCTTTGTAGGAAAAAAAAAAAAGATGGCACTGGAAATAGGCTTTGTAAAAGGCCCCTCCTGACCCCATTTTATATCTACAGGTGAAGATTCTGCATGCCTCACCCCCAAAGCCCACGAGTTTTCCACTAAATCAGGGACAGGAAGATCAACTGAGAGAGACTGAAGGAGATTTTGTTACTATTTCCAAAAATCTAAAACCCTTTTGCTTTTCAAACTCATTCACCTTTCCTCTTGCACATGGTTACACATCCTACACATCTTCTGTTGACACCTCTCTCTCTCTTTCTCTCTCTCTCTCATCTCACCCCCTCCTATAACCCTTCTGGATACCTGCCACCACTGAGTTGTTTTTTCATCAAAGCGGTAGAGAAAGTTGTACTTTAACAAAAGGGCAGAACATACGGAGCACGCGGTACTGTCTTTCCTCCTGTGAATTCGCCTTCCAGTGTATTTTAGAGAAAATTCCCCCAGCTCTACTGAGTGTCGGCACAGCACCTGGAAAACATGCCACGTGTTATTTATACATAAACCTCTTCCAGTAATGGACATAAATGCCTTGCTAAGAGAGCCGAGAGGCACAGTCATTAAGTAGATTGGCAGAGTAGCTGCAAAGAAGCGACAAGGAATCAGTTACAGATGCACCCGGCACCCAGGGCCCAAGTGTGACCCATAGAGCCAACACGGCCAAGAGACCCCCACATGAGCAACACTGAACTAGATTCGAGGATGGTACTTGTTACAATGCAGAGAGTGATGTCTATAGTTTGATCTGACCTCAAATCACATTGTCTTCAAACTTATGTAAGAGGACTCAGAAGTAAATCCTGAAAACTGTGGTAGGCGATAAAAAAAATCCTATGTGCCTCATTTGCATATCTCTTAGTCATTATGGACAAAAATAACAACATTAATTCCCTGAGGAAGACAAAAGTGACAACTGAAAAGAGTCATCCAGATGTCATCAGGGCTCTGAAGAACCCAGAGAAAAAGTTAAGCACAAAATGCTGAGCTTCGGAATTTCTGCTAAAAGAACCAGTGGGGACTCCTGATCCAGCTTCTCCACTGTTCACTCTGTTTCTTCCTTTTTTGTATTATCAGTTCTAAAAAAGAGTGTTTTCAATACTGTCTAGACCTGAAGTGACAGATTATCACAAATATGTGCTGCAGAATTCCAACACACTTCATGGAACTAGAAATTATTAAAAGATGTTTGGTCTGGGGAGGTGTCTCAGCAAGTGTCTTGCTTTCTGTTCTTGATGCTGGGATTAAGAAAAAATCCTGACAAAAGCAAGGAAGGAAGAAAGGGTTTTTGTTTGCTTGTTTTTGTTTTGGTTTTTTATTTTTAATATATTTCTTTTTTAAAAATTATTTATGTGCTTTTATCTTAGGTGCATTTATATTTTGCCAACATATATGTCTGAGTGAAGTGTGTCAAATCCACTGCAGGTGGAGTTACAGGCAATTATAAGTTGCCAGGTGGTTGCCGGGAATTGAACCCAAATCTTCTGGGAAAACAACCAGTTCTCTTAACCTCTGAGCCATCTCTCCAGACCAAAAGCATTTATTTTGGTTCACGGGTTAAGAGTCCAGTTCATCATGATGGGCAGTCAAGGCAGCAAGCATCTAAAGCAGCTGGTCACATTATACCCACAATCAGCACAGAGAGTAACTTTAACAAACACTGATACTACTAAGTAAGGTCTTATTCTCTGTTTATACAGTCATGAGCTCCAGTCAGGGAGGGTGCCACCCCCAGGGAGCCAGCCTTCCCACCCACTAAATGAAATCAACATCACCTTCCACAGGCATCACTGGACGCCCACTTCCCAGGAGGTCCTACAATCTGTCAAATTGACAACTCTAGGCATCATGGTTTCCTCACTCATGAACCTATGCATACACTCCCACCTACACACACATCAAACATGTATACATACTTACTTAAATGCAAACACACATGTGCATATGCACATGTATCACAGAAATGCAAAGCAAAGATGTTCTTATTTCGTGGGAAAAGGCTGTACTCTGAGCTTGGCAAGAAAAGAAGTTCAGAGAGAAAAAAGAAGTTCAGGAAAAAAGAAAAAAGAAGTTCAGGAGAGTCCATTCAAGGACTCACTTGCAGTTATCACAATATTCCGCCATATTGAAAACACATGGCGTAGTCCCTCACTGAGAAGATTAAAGAGATGAGAGTTCTGAGACTTGGACACAAAGGAACTGCTGGAAGTGGCAGGCACCTGATTGTCCCATGGCACAGATGTCACTCATTTCATCATTGAAGGACATGGTGCTTTCACAAGCACAACGCAGACTGGCCCCTCTCAGGAAGAGAATTCCCTGAGCAGAGAAGGTATTGGCATGTACTAGACCATTTAAATCAGGGAATCTCCTAAAAACAGTCAAGACTTCTGTTAGGACTAATGAGAGGATGAGAGATGTAACCGAAGGTTTTCCTCTGTCCCGCTGGTCCCCTGGACCAGTTTCTTCCCTGCTTGCGGGTTCCCATAGCCACTTATAAAATAACCACTCAGAGACTCAATATCAATTACAATTGTTTGGCCAATAGCTCAGGCTTCTTACTGGCTAGCTCATTTCTATCAATCTGTATCACCACATGGCTGTGGCTTACCAGTAATGCCCTGGCATGTTACTTTTTCAGCAGCTACATGGTGTATCCTTTACTCTGCTTTTCTCCTTCACTCTGCATCTTCGTTTGGATTTCCTACCTAGCTATATTCTGCCTGGCCATTGGCGGAAACACCTTTATTCATCAACCAATAAAAGCAATGCATATTTGCATCATACCGAAGGACAAGGACATCCCACATCAGAGAGAAGCCATGTTGTGGCTTTAGGAACCTCTTCAAAAGATGGGCATCCTCAACTTGAAACTAGATATCACACAAAAGACTGAGCTATTGTTTTCCTTCATCATACCCATCGATGAGCATGAAGACTTCAGTAATAGACTATAAATTCCAGAGTGAACAGAGAAAGAGTTTGAAGGGAACAACAGACTAAGGGAGGGAAGACCTGCAATTAGGAACAAGATTTTATAGAAAGAATTCAACACAAGAGAATACGTGTTAAAGATTATAATGACTCAGAAACAGAATGTGCTACCTTAGATGGTGAACAAAAGAAGTGCAAGGCCAGGAAACCCTGATCACAGATTCTATGGCATCATTCCTGTGTTGGAGTGGGAGATGTTCCAGATGCTGACTGAGGTCCAGAAGATCTGGGGAGCATAGGTCCCTATGCTCTACTGTAGCCATCAGGAACACACGTACACATGCCAGGATCAGCATGGCTATGTGAAGCCATTATTCTGGAAAGCATGCTAACTGCATGGCACATACACTCTGGAAATCCATGAATTAATAAAATACTTACTTTGTTGGTAGAGTTTGTCCCTGTTTCTGGGTAAGGTAACCGAAGGAGACTCTGGGCGGTATGATAGCATTAGACATGCCCACTATGAAGCAGAGCTGCTGCACAGCTTGAAGCATTCTGCCTGTGGTCCCCAAGTCAGGGGGGCTCTCAATTCTCCTTTTTCCATCTGCATATCTCCCTTACTCTCAGCCTCCTGATCTCTGCATCAGATGTGATTCACATTATATACACAGACAACATATACTCACAACAGACACTCTGCTATTCACCTACAGACGACTTAAACAGCATAAAGAGAATGAAGGAATATTTGATTGATATTTTCAAGGTCAAGTTATGGGATATCATTTTTCCCCGTTGTCTTTGCTTGAATATTGCTTATTAAAAGCTCACTTGCCCACCTCCAGGAACAAAACAGTCTTTTTTCCCTGCTACATCTTCTTTGTGCTTTGATACATCAAGTATGACTGAGTACCAGATGTAGAGAACCAAATACACAAAAAAGTTCAATGTAACTTCCTTCACAGCCATTCATTCTTCATGTGTGTGTGCGCGCGCGCACATGTGCATGCATATGTGTGTGTATGTATATACATATATAATATTTTATTATATATAAAATATACAATTCTGTTTCTTTTTAATGTTAATTTCTTTTTTCCTTTTTCTATTGTTTTTATTGGGCTATACATTTTCTCCCCTCCCCTCCCTCCCTCCCCTCTCCCCTTTTTCCATCTCTTGTGACCTGCATGCTACCAATCTTCTCAGGAGATCTTGTCTTTTTCACCTTCCTATGTAGATCCCTGTATGTCTCTCTTAGGGTTCTCTTTGTTGTCTAGGTTCTCTGGGATTGTGGCCTGTAAACTGGTTTTTCTTTGTTTTATGTCTAAAAGTCAGTTATGCGTGAATAACTATTATATTTGTCTTTCCGGGTCTGAGTTACTTCACTCAATGTGTTTTTTTTTCTAGATCCATCCATTTGCCTGCAAATTTCAAGATATCATTTTTTTTTGCCACTATGCAGTATTCCATTGCGTAAATGTACCACATTTTCTTTATCCATTCTTCAGTTGAGGAGCATCTAGGTTACTTCCTGGTTCTGGCTATGACAAACAATGCTGCTGTGAACATAGTTGAGCACATGTCCTTGTGGTATGATTGGTAGTCTTTTGGGTATATACCCAACAGTGGTATTGCTGGATCTTAAGGTAGATTGTTTCCTAATCTTCTGAGAAGTCACCAAACAGATTTCCAAAGTGGCTGGACCAGTTGGCACTCCCACAAACAATGGAGCAGCATTGTTCCCCTTACCCCACATCCTTTCCAGCATAACTTATCATCAGTGTTTTTGTTCTTGGCCATTCTGACAGGTATAAGATTCATCTGTTGAGAGAGCTGTGTTTAGGCATGTACCCTATTTTTTTTTTACTGGATTATTTGTTCTTTGTTTATTTTGGAGATCAGTCCTCTGTCCTATGTGGGGTTGGTGAAGATCTTTTCCCAGTCTGTAGGCTGCCATGTTGTCTTGTTGACTGTGTCCTTTGCTTTACAGAAGCTTCTCCGTTTCAGGAGGTACCATTTATTAATTGTTGCTCTCAGTGGCCGTGCTACTGGGATTCTATTTAGGAGGTGATCTCCTGTGCCAATGTGTTCAACCATACTTCCCACTTTCTCTTCTGTGAAGTTCAGTGTGGTTGGTTTTAGGTTGAGGTCTTTGATCCATTTGGACTTGAGTATTATGCATGGTGATAGATATTGATATATTTTCATTCTTATGCATGTTGATATCCAGTTATGCCAGCACCATTTGTTGAATATGCTTTCTTTTTTCTGTTTCATATTTTCAGCTTCTTTGTCAAAAATCATATGTTCTTAGGTGTGTGGATTAATATTTTGGTCTTCAATTTGATTCCATTTGTCCAATACCGGCTGTTTTCATTACTGTACCACTCTAGTAGAGTTTAAAGTCTGGGATTGTGATGCCTCCAGAGGTTCTTTTGTTATACAGGATTGTGTTGGCTATCCTGGGCTTTTTGTTTGTCCATATGAAATTGAGGATTGTTGTTTTGAGGTCTATGAAGAATTTTGTTGGGATTTTGATGGACATTGCATTGAATCTGTAGATTACTTTTGATAAGATTGCTATTTTTACAATGTTAACTCTATCTACCCAAAAGCATGGGAGATCTTTGCATTTTCTGGTGTCTTCTTCAATTTCTTTCTTCAAAGTTTTAAAGTTCTTGTCGTACAGGCCTTGCACTTGTTTGGTTCACGTACCCGAGGTATTTTATGCCGTTTGTGGCTATTGCTCCACAGCCACTTGATAAGGTCGCCTCCCACCCCTCACACAACAGGTCCTCAGTGACGCCTGTGCTGCAGACAAGTCACACGGCCAAGGATTTCCACTTCTCCCTCGATGACAACACACTGACACTCTTGTGATGATGACACCGTCTCCTTGAAAAGCCCTTTCTGTGCCTCCCAGTGAGGAGATCCTCTAGCTCCTTAAGGCTAGGTTTGCCTCTTCTTTTAGCTTTAGATTCTTTCCTCTAAACAGAATTTTCTCCTTAGCTTCCCATGTTATTTTCTTGCCCTCATCTTTTTTAAAAAAAAGTAGTTTTAATTTATTTTATGTTTATGATCATGAATGTTTTCCCTGAATGTATGTGTGTGTAGCCTGTGCTGATCTGGTGCGTGTGGAGGTCAGAAGTCCCCTGGGATGGGAGTTACAGAGGGTGGTAAACCACCACGTGGGTGCTAGGACCCAAACCTGGGTCCTTTATAAGGCCTAGTAACAAGTTCTCATAACGAATGAGCCAATCTCTCCAACCCCTCACCCGTAAATCTTAATGCTTTATTGAAATTATTTACTCTGGGGACAAGCATGGTGGCCTTTAATCCTAACACTCAGGAGGCAGAGACAGTTTGATCTCTGAGTTCAAGCCCAACCTAGTCTACAAAGCGAGTTCCAGTACAGCCAGGACTACACAAAGAAACCCTGTCTCAATAAATAATAAACAAACAAATATTAGTTACTCCCTGCCCTCTATCCTCAGCAGCAGAGCTGTTTTTCAGTAGCTGCTGTGTGTCCCCACCTGAACATCCCTCTGATCTTGGAACCCTGACAATCCGTTAGCTCATCCTGTGTCATGAGCTGGGGGACTTCAGCTCCAGGTTCTTTTCCGAGTAATTACTATGAGGTCTCTGTGCCGTTCACCCCAGAGAGTGATGAGTAACCAGACCAAGCAAGAGAATTGTCTTTATAATGATTCTTTACTAGCAACTTCAATATCCAATACATCAATGGGTTTTTTTTTTATAGTAGAAGTTTTTTTTTTTCCATACATTGTTTTGTTATCAATGGGGTTTATAATCTTAATAGGCATGGGGGATTGATGATGGGCAACACACAAGCAATTCAATATCACAACTATTAATCCTACTAATCCTAATACATAAAACCAATTCATAACCTTAATCTAACTTATCACTTATCTTATAAAGCACTTCTTAACCTTAATACAACTTATCCATTACCTATAAACTACTTCTAAACTTAAAACAACTTATCACTTAACATTTCCTAGTCTTATCAATTATCCATAAGATATCTCTTAACATTTCATATACTAAACATATGTATTAACTCATCTATGCTCTTCTCTTAACACTTCATACACGCATTAAATAGCATCATACGACCTGGTACTCTTCAGCTTAAAAAGGACTTTTTTGGATTTCTTCAGGCTGGACGCCTGACCGCACTGGGGGCTTGACAGCGAGGCTCAACTCTTGACCCCGTAGTCTGCACTCGGGAGATAACGCACTTGATGTCCTGTTCTCAGGCTGGTCTCGGGTGCTGGATCAATTCTTGACTGCGTAGTCTGTGGCCTGGTCTCAGAAGGCAAGGTGTTCTGCCTATGCTCGGAATGCAGGGCCTTTGAACTGCTTTTCAGGTGACAGAGTCTCAGGAGGCAAGGTTTTGGTTCTCTGTTCTCGAGATGGCAAAGGTTCTGCCTGTGCTGGGGAAGGCAGAGTGTCTTGTCTGTACTCGGGAGACAGACCTTCATTCACTCTCAGGAAATGAGGCTTTGCATTCGGGATGCAAAGTGTTAAATGTCTGTAATCAAGTCAGGAGGCGAAGCTTTGCTCTCGGGATGGCAAGGCATTAAATGTTTAGGCAAGGCATTCAATATTTCTGCTTTTCGGGAGGCAGGCTTGGAGGATCTCTCTCTCTATGAGGCCTGGTACCTGGGCCATCTTTGAAGAGTGAGATACCTGCCCTGCTTCTGCCCTCTCTTTTTATGCCAGTTTGAAACTGCCCCTTGCCCAGTTCTTCTGATAACCAGATGTCCTGGGTTATCAGTATCGACTGACCACAGAAGGGTGGGGGTCCTTCTCGTGCAGCAAGGCTACTTTTGTTACCAAGGTTACTGGGTGCAGCCTCCCCATCTGGCAGGGCCAGATGGGTGTGGCAGCCTTCAAGTGGGTGAAATGTTCTTTTAATATTTCACCTTAGTAATTTTCCACTTCACACATTTTTTTATTTTCTATTTTCTATATTATACTTATCCTATATACTATAGCTTTCCTACTTCACCTACACTACAGATTCCTCTCTTTCTACTTGTTCAGAGGGTTCTGTTTCCATGTTCATTACATCCTGCCTCTGTCTTGGGTCAATTCCCTCTAGGGTTTCCTCAATTAGAAACAAAATTTAATCAAATTATCAACAAGTTGACAAATATTGAACTCATCCCTTCGTCTCACTGATAAGTTTTTTTGACACTGGGCATGTCCTCGGTAAGAATGCAGAAAGCCCTGGGTTTGGTTGACAGCACTGCAGAAACTGGGTATTGTAGCACACGCCTGTGATGCCAGTACTTATAAAGCAGAAGCCGTGGGATCATGAGATGTTCAAAGTCATCTAGCGCTACATAACAAGTTTAAGCCAGGCCTGAGCTACTACATAAGACCCTGTCTCCAAAAAGAAGTTTTTTCTTAACTTCTCTCTGCTTGATTTTTCTCCTTTGCAACCCAGGGATCTCTGGTACAGCAGTTAAAACACAGATGAGCCCAGCAGGGGCCAAGTCCTACCCACCTCCAACTCAGGGCTTCCTTACCGGTTTCCTGCCATTCCACACTGGCACTGATAGTCTGCTCAACGCTCCCACTGTTTCCTAAAGCCTCCCTCCTGGTTCCCACCTCTTTGGCTTATCTCTACTCACCCTGTACCTCCATTATGTTCTTTTATTCCCAACATCCCCTGCTTGGCACCTCACGCCCACTTGTCCAGGCCTCTTTCCTAAATACTACCTGACAAGAAACCTTTTCTAAATCCAACCAACCTTAGCCACTTGAATGTTCTCAGAGACTCTTGCCAGAGGTTCTTAACCTTGGCTACACACTGAGTCACCCGGAAAGCTTTTCTCAAACCCCAATGCCTGGTCTTTATCCCAGACCAATTAAATCGGAACCCCGGGGGAGAAGTCCAGCACTGGCGTTTTTCATAGCTCTCCAGGTGATTCCAATCTCCAGTCAGGGTCGATAACCGCCGCCCGCCGCCATTTATCACTTTCTCCCTTTTGGTTGTAATTACACTATATTTGTCTTATTCCCAGGACTAAATTCGAAACTCCTCGAGGGCAAAGACCGTCTACCACATCTGCTTATCCCCTGCAGTTCCTAGGGACTCAGAGTTGCAATAAATATTGTCGAATTGAATTTGAAACTTGAAATTAACCATAAACTTCAATTTTAGAGCTTGCATATAATTTTATAAAAGGAATCAAATTAGTAGAAGACTAATCTGAGTCTTTTTTTAAAGTAAGATTCTATATTCCATTACCAAAAATATTCTGATATGCCTTTGAAGTCAAGCAAGCTCTGGTTTAAAACCCTCAACCTGCAGGGCAGTGTGTGGCTGATGCTGTCCTTGGCTTTTACGCCTTCAGTTTTGAACTCTGCACAAATGCAATAAATATTCTATTTTCTTTGGAGAACCCACTGCAAAGTGTGACTGGGTGTGTGCTCATTTCTAACTAAAATAAACAAAAGCAACCGGGGTGGTGCACAGCGATCCGCCTTCCCGGTGCTGATGCAGAAGGTACCTAGAGCAAAAAAACCACAGTGTGAACTTAGCACAGAGCACCTGACCTCCTTTCCAGAGCTGGGGGAAAAAAGAAAGAAAAGAAAAAGAAATGAAAAATGAGACAAGGAAGATTCGCCAGCCCTTTGTACAGCTACAGTTGCTAGGGAAACTGCTTTCTTAGCCTCAACCTGTCCGGCGCAGCCAGTTTCAGGCATTCTTCTGGTCTTTTTGCAAATAAGGATATCAAAGAGTGAAGAGATGATAGAGAATAAAAGTCAAGGTTGCAGTGGTACAAACGGAGCCTGGCGCTGTTTCTCCCTTCTATGTTGTTGCTTTCTGAGTCACCTAGAATATTTGCCACCTGGCAAACCCCCCTGGAACTAAAATCTTAGAATTAGCCAATAGGGTAAACAAAACTATAGGAGGCCTATTTGACATGCAGCAGTGGCTAAAAAACTGCTTTCTCACCCCAACTTGCTCTTTTCTCTCCTGCTGGGAAAGGAGGAGGCAACCATAACCCAGCAGGGGAGCTGCCTCAGCCCTAGCTCGCCCCACATCTCAGGAGAAAGTGCTCCAAGTTTTTTCAGCACAGTGGCTGAACCTGGGGCTCCTGTAGCGCTGGTGAACCCAAACTGCGCTGTGCGAGGTGGAAGGGAGCCGCTAGAGAACGTTAGTCTCCAGGGCAAGCCAGGGGCTGGTCACAGGAAACAGGGATGTCAAAGGTCCCAACTCAGTCTCATTCTTGGAGCTCACTAGGGGTGTGAAAGAGAAATGTGGCCCCAGCAACAGCCGGGTTCCTCCATCGTCCCTGGAGGAAGCATTTTGCTCGGCCAATGCTGACACGCCCATTGATTTGGCAAAGTGACTGGACCATAAGTGTTACTGCGATTCTCATTAGGAAATGATAACACTTCCCTTCCTCACTTTTTCACTAATTAACTTATTCATTGCCTTCAGTGCAAACAGCCTATTTCCCTCACCATTTTTGATGAAATGCAGCAAAGGAAAGTTCTCTGTACAAGAAACACTCAGCCCATGTGACAGTACACATCTATTAAGGAGGGGAAAATAGGATCCCTGGGAAACAAGGGAGAAGTTTCCACAGTACCAGTTGGCTTTTACAGTACAGAGATGTACTGCATGCTAGGCCAGTGCCTGCACTGCATCACACACACACACACACACCTGGACCCAACCACAGGCATTCTTTGAACAGGCAATTACATAAATATTCTTAACTTAAAAATAAAATTAAACACCACTTTCCTTGACAAAAATTTGCAGATTGAAATATGCATGTTACTTTTGGCCACCTGACTTTTGGATACTTTTGGGCACATTGGCTGACTTTTGTCAGACTAATAAAGAGTCTATATCATATAAAAAAAATATTGTTGTCTGCTTAGAAATTCTAGTAAGACAAATATAAATATTATATTTTACAGCAGCACATCTCCTTAAATTGTGTGTGTGTGTGAGTGTGTGCATGTGTGTATGGTGTATGAACTTGTTCATGTCTGTGTGCAGGCACACACATACAGGCAGGTGTGGAAGTCAATGGTTTGACATTAGAATGCTTTCTTCAGTCACTTCTTCACCTTACTTCCAGAAAGATTTATTTTGCTGTTATTGGGTGTAAGGGATTACATGCACATGAATATAGGTGTCACCAAAGGCCAAGGACAGTTCCCCCTGGACTTGGAATCACACGCAGTTGGCAGCTGCCCAGTGTAGGTGTTGGGCACCAAACTCAGGTCCTTTCACACTCTTAACCACTGAGCCATCTCTCCAGCCCTCCCACCTTACTTGGGAGCCAGCATCTCTCGCAGATACAGTGTACAGAACTGACTAGACTAGCGAGTCAGTGAGCCTCAAGGGCCTGCTGTCTCCACCTCCAGTCCTGGAGTTACAGGCACGATCGCCACACTCAGCCTTTGACCCAGGCTGAGGACAGAAATGTGGGTCTTTATGCAGTACACAAGGCATTTACCACTTGAGCCACCTCCCCAGCCACACATATGCTTTTTGAGTTCTTCCTTTCTTTCTTTTCTTCTTTCTCTGTGTGTGCTTGGTTTGCCGCATTAAGAATCTAATCCAGAGCCTTGCACATTCTAGGTAAGCTTGCTAGCAAGGGCCACACTTCCAGCACCTTGCATACACTGTGATTTTTAAGTTTTGTTATGTTTGCTTTGATAGAGGACCTCCGTACATTGCTCCTTCCAGCCTTGGTCCCCCTGCCTGTACTTCCTGTGTGCAGTCACTATAGGTATATGCCACCATGCCCAGCCACAGAATTTTAAAACATGATAGTGCTGTGTTGTATGATGGTTTATTATTCAGATGCTCAAAATATTACAAATGAGTCAGGTAACAATGCTTTAGATCTAACAAAGGTTTTGCTTCTGTCCTTAATGCAAAAAGCTCCCCGCCCCATGGTACCACAGGCAGCAATGCTAAGTAGACATGCTATATTTAGAACCTAAGAACTTACTGATACAAACTTAACTAGGTAATTCTGGTCAAGCCACCAAAATTATTCCACTTGGAAAAAGCAGAAAGCACAACCTAATTACAGAAATGCGAAAAGACTAATTAATGACCGGTGGGATTCTCTCAGAAACTGTGAAACCCATCCAAACATTGATGAAGGGATTTTTCCCCTCTTAACTTTACAGGTGGATGGAAATACGCCAGTGTGCTCTCTCAGGTATGTGTCTCCTGACGGGGGGCTTCCTACTGAGGTCACAGCCAGAGGCTAGTCTATTCTGCTAAGCTGCAGGATTACCATGCCAGCCATACAGGACCACAAGAACACCGCACCACTTCTGGAAACATGCTCTGCAAAATCAATAGGTCAAAAGGGGTTCCTGTATCTAAAACACACAACAGTAAAATGCACAAGAAATCCACTCAAAATACTACATGGAAGTAGATAACCTGGTTTACCTGCCAAGTCTCATTGCTCAGTCTTGCTGTCACCCCTAACAAGGCAGGGATGCTCCCTGAAACAGATAAGAATTGTTAACAATGCTTTCCCATAGGTGACAGGGGTCTTTTTATTGCTGTGCAGAGACACCATGACCAAGGCAACTTTAATAAAGGAAACAATTTAATTGGGGCTGGCTTACAGATTAAAGCTTAGTCCATGATCATCATGGTGGGAAGCATGGCGGCATGCAGGCAGAGATGATGCTGGAGAGTTAGCTGAGCATTCTACATCTGGGCCTGCAGGTAGCAGGGAGACACACTGGACCTGGCTTAATCATCTGAAACTTCAAAGCCTATCCACCACTGACACACTTCCTCCAACAAGGCCACACCTCCTAATAGTGCCAATCTCTATGGGCCTAGGAAGGCCAATTTTATTCAGACCACTACAGCAAGTAAGTCAAAATCTCTATGTATGGGGGCCCTGGTGCTTCCCAAACTAAGAATCACTAATGGTTTATACAAAGAATAATTTCAAATTGTCATTAGTCATTGGTAAAGTGATTTCTTAATGTAAGAGGTATCTTTTTTAATTAATTAATTTATTTATTATGTATCCAATATTCTGCCATGTATGCCCACATGCCAGAAGAGGGCACCAGATCTCACTACAGATGGTTGTGAGCCACCATGTGGTTGCTAGGAATTGAACTCAAGACCTCTGGAAGAGCAGCCAGTTCTCTTAACCACTGAGCCATCTCTCCAGCCCTGTAAGGGGTATCTTAAGAGGATATTAAGACATTCATTGTTGAACTGTGGTCTTGGATAAGATGGTGTATGTGTGTGTCCATGTGTGCATGTGTGTATGTGTGTGTGTGTGTGTGTACATATGCACTGAACTTCTGAATGCATGCTATGCCATTGTGTGTTTTCTTAATATTCTTACTTTCCTTTAGTTTATTTTCTGTTTGGTTTTGGTGTTTTGGTTCACTTGTTTGTTTTGTGGTATTGGCGATGAATCGCAAGGCTCCCTGTGTGGTAAGCAATTGTTCTACCACTGAGACAAAGCTATGCTCCCTGTTCAGTTGTTTTCACAAAAGCTCGGGGCAAGCTGGGCTTCAAAGGGCATATCAAGGAAATAAAGATGTAACTTCCCACAAGGGAACGAACTTCTGCAGTGGAGCCAATACTTCGGTCTGCCTGAAGAATGCAAATTCCTATCTATAACCTTGGTCACTCTTCTAGAACAATCTGAACCACAAGGCATTCTGTGTCCCCTTCAGCGCTGGCTAGCAAGAACTTCTATTATGTGAAACTGTTCTCTCACAGATATCCAGGAATATTTTGGGACATTCCTAGCCAAACCTCTCCTTGTTGACTTCTTCACTTCCAGAAGACACATATTCATGTTCTGACAGGGTCCTCCTTTAGAGTTTGGTTAGAGGATTTAGCGTGTGTACATGTGTTCATTTAAGCACGCCTCTATGCATGTACTAGTGGGTACACTTGGGAGAGAGAGGCATACATGGACATATGCACACACATATGTAGAGATCAGAAATCAACCCCAACTGTCATTCCTCAGACACCATCCATCTGGATTTTTGAGACAAAGTCTCTCACTGGTCTCGAACTTGCCAAGTAGGCAAGTAGTCTCAGGGAGGAGTTCTGGAGAGTTCTTCAAGTCCCCATGTTAGTGTGATTAAAGAAACATGGCCATCACCACAGGTCTAGAGGGAACACTTAAAGCACCGGCTTCCGGCAGGGCACAGACAGTCTGCAAACAGAGCTATCTGCAGGCACATGTGCTCCTCCTACCTAGCTTAGCATCTTGGGGGGCGGGTGGGGGGGAGGGCTGGGGGAGGATGGGAAGGAGGACTGAGGAATGTCTTCATTTCCTTAGCTGTCATTAAGCCCTGCTGTGTCTTGGGCACTGTCAGCTCCAGGCAGACTCCCATCTCTGATGTTAGGCCAGGCTGCTTTGATTTCGCTTCGTTTGGGATCTAGCTCAACCTTGCTATATGCCAAAAGCCCTCCAGGGTGTCCTACTTCTCTGGATCTTCTCCTAGGTCAGGGCTCTCGAAACTCTCTTTCTGTCCTTTAGGAGAGCCTTGCTTCCCCACCCCCACTCTTCCCAGGGAGAGCTCCCAGACCCTTTGGCTTACAGTTTTAAAATACTAGGCAAAAAGTATCTTGTGATCTTAAGCAAACATTAAAACGTGAATCACTACAAGAGAAGATATGGCAGCCAGGTTCAAAAATAAATGGGGCATGCTCTGAATTTGATTGAAAGAAAACAAAAAGGACTGAACATCATCTGAAAATTAGGCAAGGGAATAAATTCTCCTTTCTCTCCCCCTGCCCAGTTTTCTCTTAGTTCTTTGCTTCCTTTCCTATCCAACCCCAAATTATTTCCACTCCCAAGACCTTCTCAAGTCTAAAACTCTGTTACAAACAGACATTGATTGGTTTTGAGGAAGTGAGAGTATTTTGAATGAAGAGGTTCCGGTGAGAATAGGACTCCCTACTATTCCACAGACAGCATCCCTGGGACTTGGGCTAAACTCTTGATCCAACAACTGGCAGGCCTCTCAATCCATTGGACCTCAGTTTTCTCAATATTAAATGAGAAGGTATGAGAATACTAAATGAAATAATGACATATTGGTGTTCACTAAATATTGTCTTTAGAAAATACAAGTGGGGAGACTGAGAGCCCAGCTTAGGAGGACCCACGCTAGGTAGGTCTTGAGTTAAATATTAAGTACCGGACAAAGAAAAATTATAAATAAATAAAAGAAAATGGCACCAACTGGTGAAGAATAAGATCATTAGACTTCATCTATGGTTGTATAGCCTTGGGTAAATAACCTGTCCCTCTCCACTCCCACCCCCAACCCCCCCACCAGCTTTTTCAAATACTAAGTAGGAATTAAAGCTTTAATTATGATATCCATATGGAACATTCTAACTGTTGAAATGTCAGAATCTTAACAGCATGTTATTTAAACTAAGCCCAGGCCTATAGATAATGATGATGGCTTTTTCTTTGTAGTGGTCAAAAACCATGGCTCTTCCAAAACATTTCTGCCCCCAGGTATAATACCATCATGTTTTCCTATTTTGGAAAATCGGTTGCTTTGTTGTAGATTAGGAACTGAGAGAGAATCTTAAGAGTTAAAAGTTAACAAGAAAAAGTTCCCATTGTAACAAGGGATTTGGGGAGAACAGTGGGAAAGTCTGTTTAGTCTTACAAACAAGAGCCTGGGAAAGCCAAGCATTTAGAAGTCAGATCCAAGAGTTAACCGTTACAGTTAGAGCCATCTGCCTGTCCAGACAGAACCCTAGGATCCAGGCTGTCCCCATGACTCTCTGTTAGTGGATCAAATCATGACAAAGCACGGCCCAACTTTTCCTGTCCGTCAGACCTTTCCAATAAGGCATTTGCCTGACTGTAAAAGACCGACCCATCCTGGGGACACAGTGGAGAATGGGAACCTCTAGGAGCAGTTACTGCTTTGTTCGCTCATCTGGTGTTAAGATTGCCATTTGATGAATGCACATGGATAAACGGGACAAATGCTTGTGACATATACAACATCTGTGTGCAAGAATGAATTTCATGAGGCTTTAAATAAGCTTTGGATTCTGCAGAATGGGAATTTTTATGTGATTATTTTCATGGGTAGAATGGCAACTGAAGCATGGAAGCTGTGCAAACACACAAAAGACCAGTCCTCTTCCTCTCTCCCGCATCCCCTTGGCCAGCCATGGAATGCATGCACACACGCACACCCTGAGATGCAGCACCTCCTCAACCACACCAGCTCACCAACAGCAGCCATGGAATGCATGCACACACGCACACCCTGAGATGCAGCACC
>PVIU01013559.1:6505-55591 GCA_004026605.1 Ondatra zibethicus | reverse complement strand
TTTTTTTTTATTTGTTGAGGTTTGTTTTGTTACCGAGTATGTGGTCAATTTTTGAGAAGGTTCCATGAGGTGCTGAGAAGAAGGTATATTCTTTTCTGTTTGGATGGAATATTCTATAGATGTCTGTTAAGTCCATTTGAGACATAACATCTTTTAGATCTCTTATTTCTCTGTTCATTTTTTGTCTGATTGACCTGTCTAGTGGTGAGAGGGGAGTGTTGAAGTCTCCCACTATCAATGTGTGGGGTTTAACATATTATTTAAGCTTTCAAAGTGTTTCTTTGACATAATAAGGTGCCCTTGTATTTGGAGCATAGATGTTCAATATTGAAATTTCCTCTTGATGGATTTTCCCTGTGACTAGTATGAAATGTCCTTCTTTGTCTCTTTTGACTGATTTTAGCTTGAAGTCTATTTTGTTAGATATTAGGATAGCTACACCTGCTTGTTTCTTAGGTCCATTTGATTGGTATATTTTTTTCCCAACCTTTTACTTTGAGATGATGTCTGTCTTTGAGGTTGAGATGCGTTTCTTGTATGCAGAAGAAGGATGGGTTCTGTTTTCGTATCCAATTTGTTAGCCTGTGCCTTTTTATGGGTGAGTTGAGTCCATTTACATTTAGGGATATTAATGACCAGTGGTTGCTATCTCCTGTTAATCTCGTTTTCCTTGTTGGTGATGTTATTTTGTGTGTTTTTGGTTTTTTTTGTTTGTTTGTTTTTTTTTTCTTCTTCAGGATTTGCTGTAATTAGATCATCAATTGTGTGTGTTTTTGTTGGTGTAGCCATCTTACTTGGCTTGGAGTTTTCCTTCTAGTATTTTGTGTAGGGCTGGGTTTGTGGCTAGGCATTGGTGAAATCTAGATTTGTCATGGAATATCTTTTTTGTCCTTCTATGGTGATCAAAAGTTTTACTGGGTATAGTAGTCTGGGCTGGCATCCATGGTCTCTCAGTGTCTGCATAATGTTTGACCATGACCTTCTGGCTTTCATTGTCTCCGCTGAGAAGTCAGGTGTAATTCTGATAGGTTTACCTTTATACGTTATTTGGCCTTTTTCCTTTGCAGCTCTTAATAGTCTTTCTTTACTCTGTATGTTTAGTGTTTTGATTATTATGTGGTGAGAGAACTTTTTTTTTCGGATCCAGTCTATTTTGTGTTCTGTAAGCTTCTTGTATCTTCATAGGCATGTCTATCTTCAGGAAGGGAAAGTTTTCTTCTATGATTTTGTTAAATATATTTTCTGTGCCTTTGAGTTGACTTTCTTCTCCTTCTTCTATACCTATTATTCTAAGATTTGGCCTTTTTATGGTGTCCCATATTTCCTGGATATTTTGGGTTAAACTTTTGTTAGATTTAATGTTTTCTTTAACTGATGAGTCTATTTCCTCTATTTTATCTTCCGCACTTGAGATTCTCTCTTCCATTTCTTGTATTCTGTTGTTCGTACTTGCATTTCTGGTTCCCGTTCTTTTCCTCATGATTTCTGTTTCTATAATTCCTTCTGCTTGTGTTTTCTTTATTTTTTCTATCTCAGTTTTCAAGACCTGAATAGTTTTTGTTATATGTTTGAGTGCTTTTTCTTGGTTTTCTTTGAGTGATTTGCTAATATCTTCCAATTTTTTGTTTGTTTTTTTTCTATTTCTTTGAGGCAATTTCTCAATTCATCTTTAATAATTTCAGATATTCTTTTGTGGTTATTTTTTAGATCATTTTCTTCTGGGTCATCCATATTTGGTTGTTCCGGTCTTACTTTTGTAGGGTCTTTGGGTTTCACTGGTATTGTGTTGTTCTTTGTGGTGTAGCTTGTGATCTTACCTTTTCTACTCATCTTTTCCTCTAATAGGTGTGGATGGTGGTGTCTAAGATTCTGTTGAATAATTAATTTCCTAGGTTCCCGTAGATCAAAAGCTAAGATGGTTTTCCTCGTGGTACAGTCAGTGTCCCAGTTCTAGTTACTTCGTTGGTTATTCCTGTTCCTGGAGGTAGCTCAGTGTTCCCGTATTTTGGTCTGCTCTCTTGGAGTTTGCTGTCTCAAGCCTACTTTGGTCTAGGTTGCTGGCTTTGATCTGTTTCTGTAAATGTTGGTCTGGATCTCCTCTTGTAGATGTCCCTGGCTTAGAGTTAGACCTGTTCTGGCGGAGATGGCTGGCTCTGGATCTGGTCGCTGGGTCAATCCTGATCCGCTCGAGTCCCGGGACCGGGTTGACTACTATCTTCTGCTCCTGGTGGAGCCCGTTCTCTCCTTGTCCTAGGTAACTGGTTCAGTCCCACTCCTGTTGTGGTGGAGGTCGCGGGCTCTGAGTCAGGTCGTTGGCTCAATCAGTGTCCCAGGACTGGGTTGGCTCCCAGGGCTGGATTTGCTCCTGGCTTCTGCCCCAGGTGGAGCTTGTTTCCTCGGCTCTCTCTGTCCCAGGAGTCTCGTTCAATTCCACTCCTGTGGGATTTGTTGCCCAAGGTGGAGTTCCTTGCCTCCGGGCAATTTTGGCTTAGGTTACTAGCTTTGACCTGTAACTGTAAGTCCTAGGCTGGGTTCCCTCCTGCAGAAGCCCCTGGGATGGAGTTGGGCCTGGAAAGGTTTCTGGTTCCAGTCTACTGCCTGGGAGGTTCTAGGGTCGGGTGTGCCCGAACCAGCAGGGGACCTGCTTGCTTCCTCAGAGGTCTCAGACTCACGCTGGGACCCACAAGGGTTACAGGTTCCTGCCTCTTCCCTTTGATGTCTCAAACCAATGCCCGAACGCACAGGGGACCTGGCTCAGGCCTACTCTCTCTGAGGACCCAGATTCGCGCCTGGCCCCGTCGAGATCTCTGGTTCCTGCTTATTCCCCGGAGGACCCAGCCTCACTCACACCCAGGCTGATGGAGGTCCTGGCCTGGCCTAGTTCCTGGGTGGTCCTAGACTCTTCCCCCAGGCCCGCGGGGGTGTTGGCCTATATCCACTCCCTTGAAGGTCCCAGATTCAAGTCCAGACCCTCAGCAGTCTCTGTCTCTGGCTCACTCGCTCAGCGGTTATTCCCTTGTACCTGTTCCGGTGGAGATGGCTGGCTCTGGATCTGGTCGCTGGGTCAATCCTGATCCGCTCGAGTCCCTGGACCGGGTTGATGCCTATCTTCTGCTCCTTGTAGAGCCCGTTCTCTCCTTGTCCTAGGTAACTTTGTTTTGGTTTTTTGGAAACAGGGTTTTTCTGTGTAATAGTGAAAGACCCTCAAAGTGGTCTTGTCACTGAGGAGCCCCCAGACTCAGTAACCAGGCCGTCAGATGCTAAAGCACAAGGTTTAATTCCACGGTTGCGCAAGTGGGTGCCCAGCTTCGGGATAGCTAAGCACTCCGAGCATCCAGGCAAGCAAGCTTTTATAGACAAAATTACAAGTTTTACATGAATTATAATATGGGGTACGGGTACAATTGGGATTGGTCTAGATATTCAAACCAGAGTTCAACCCGGAACAAAATTAGCATAGTTCAGCCTATTCCCAGAAAAACCTTGAATAGTGACATCCTGCCTATTCCATCGTGACTCAGTTTACAGTCTGGTAATCGTTCACTATGACCGGTTCTGATAATCATCTGTTTAGAAGAATGTGACCGGTTCTGATAATTGCTAGCCTTCCTGCCCTGTTGGGGGGTGGGCAGGGAGGAAGAATCTGCTGGAGTGCAACGGTCAAAACCGGTTTATCATGCTTTGTAGTTTCTCATTACCCAACTCATTCAGTTCGTTATGAAAAATTGGTTGGGGTCTTTTAATAGCTCTGGCTGTCCTAGAACTTATTTTGCAGACCAGGCTGGCTTTTAACTCTCAGAGATCTAGGTGCTTTCTTTTATAAATTGTTTTCGTCATGGTGTCTCTTTACAGCAATAGAACAGCAACTAAGACAGACGAGCTCAAAATTCTGTAATGTTCCTCACAGCTGCCACAGAAAGAAGGGTACCAGTCAGTGCTGTCAAGGATGTCAAGAGTGAGCTAGTGTAGTGCTTGGGGAGAGAGATAGCTTACTGGAGAGCAGGCCTGGGAAGTTGGCCAAGTGAAAACTAGAGGTTGGGGGAGGAGTTAGGGAGAACTGAATTTTCTGAGCGCTGGATCTGGGTTATGACCAGTTAGCAAGTGATCTGGAACTTGGCTGCCTGCACTCCACAGCACAGCTGACTCCTCTCTCTGAGACATTTCAACTGGACCCTGAAGGCTGCGCCAGAGCTGAAGGAAGGAGGGCCACGCTCAGTTTTGCTGACTAAGTCAAGGAAGATATCAAGGACCTGTGGGGGCCTGCGACCACAGGGACTGAGCTGGGAGGATGTAGGCTGGGATCTGTGAAGGAATGTTCTGGAAAGAGGCTGCACCTGTCAGCAAACTTGCTGAAGACTTGCGAACTTTCAGTGCCTAATCATAGCTTGTTATGCCCAAATCCGCGCAATCCCGGCAAGCCAACATGGAAACAAAGTTCCATGCGTAAAAGCAAAGAGTCTTTATTTTAATCAAGTTTGTGAACTCGGTCACTCCCCTGTCCAATGTATTGGAATATCTGGAAAGCCCCGAGCTCAATTAGAATTGGGTTTTTATAGTAGTAAAGGTGGGGGTGAGGGGTCTCTGAGGTTCAGGACCCCTGATTGGCTGACATCTGTGTAGGGGTGTCCTGTTGAGGAGGGCTGGCAGGTGATCCTAGCTACAGCGGTTGGAATGCCAGGCATTTCCTTTGAATGGTCTGCTCTTAGGTGGGGGTCAGGCAATCTCAGCCTGTAATTCCTCTTGCAGCCAGGCGTTGTCTCAGGGTAAACTACTGAGACTCCAGACTCCATTTAAATTTATCGATGGCTAGAGTCCCAGGTGATAAAGTAAAGAACTTCCTTTAGGTGACCTGCCCAGGCTTTGCTCATCATGACTGACCCCCACAAGCTTACCTGATCCTTAGCCCAGATGAGCAGTTATTATCAGGCGAACCTTTTGGAGTGAACTGATTCCCCCCTAAGAAGGTGAGCGCTTCTGGCCTGCAGCTCAGACCCCCGCTGTCAGGTGTTTCCACCAATGTATTTGAAAAGTGTCTTGATTAATGATTTTCTTTGTCCTGATACTATAAATATTTTGTTACTGTCATCATGTTGGACATGGAATTTGGGGTGACCTGTATTTGTGTTCCTGGATCATGGTCACACATTTGGCTCCAGAACAAACTTCCTCTTAATACCTTTTGTATTTTGTGTTAACAAAGCCTGGCTGTTTGTGGCTCACTTCTGTCAGCGGGGACAAGGATTGTGTTCCAAATCAACTGGGCACCACCTGGGACCCAGTTACCCTGGACTGGGCCCCTACTTCCCCTGAACACACCCAGACCCACTGAGATATCCCTGGGAAATGCTCCTCATGTCACAGTGTGGAGGCTGGGGAGGAGGTTTGTCCCAGGTGAGATGGAACCCAGGGCCTCGTGGGCTAGCACAGCACCCTGCCAACTGGGCCACAGCCCTCTGCTTTGACTTTTTGTTTCAAATCAAACACTGAAAACTGGGTGAGTGGGTACAGCCAAGATATAGAAAGGATGTGACAGATCTGGGGTCCTTCCCCAGCACAGCTGGAGTATATCAGAACACTGTCCTTTCCTCTTTTGTCAAGGTTTCATGTAGCACAGGCTGGCCTCCGACTCTCTATGGAGCCAGGCGTGGCAGTTTGAATATGAATGGTCCCACAGAATCATAGACTATTGGAAAGGGTTACAATTAGGAGGTGTGGCCTTGTTGGAGGAAGTGTGTCACTGCGGGTGGGCCTTGAAATTTCAAAAGCCCAGAACCTCTCTTTCTCTCTGCCTGTGGATAGGATGTAGTTTTTAGTGCTTCAGGGCCATGTATGTCGCCATGGTAACAACAGACTAGCAAGCTCAGAAACTGTAAGCCAGCCACCAATTAAACACGTCATGAGTTGCTGGTCATGGTATCTCTTCACTAGAACCCTAAGACACCAAGGACAGCCTTGAACTCCAGATTGGTCTGCCCAAGTGCTAAGGGACAAGTGACTTAGTATTCTATTGCTGTGTAGAGACACCATGACTTTGGCAACTTATAAAGGAAAACACTTAATTGGTTGGCTTACAATTCAGAGGTTTAGTCCATTATCGTCATGGTAGGATATGGTGGAGAGACATGGTAGAGGGACATGGTGGACAAATGTGGGGGGAGAGACATGGGGCGGATATGTGGTGGCAGGACATGGTGGAGGGACTTGGTGGAGGGACATGGGGGAAGAACATGAGGGAGGGATATGGTGGAGGGACATGGGGAGGGACATGGCGGAGGTATTGGCAGAGGCTGTTCATTCATTCCCGGCTGCCCAGACCCAAAATAATCACTTAGAAACTACATTATTTGCAATACTGTTTGGCCAATAGCTTAAGCATATTTCTAGCTAGCTCTTACATCTTTTTTTTTTTTTTAAAGATTTATTTATTATGTATACAACATTCTGTCTCCATGTATGCCCGCACGCCAGAAGAGGATGCCAGATCTCATTACAGATGGTTGTGAACCACCATGTGGTTGCTGGGAATTGAACTCAGGACCTCTGGAAGAGCAGCCGGTGCTCTTAACCACTGAGCCATCTCTCCAGCCCCTAGCTCTTACATCTTAAATTAACCCATTTCTATTAATCTGTATATCGCCATGTGGTTGTGGTCTACCAGCAAGGTTCCATCCATTGTCTGGCGTGTGTCTCCTATGGCAGCTGCATGGCTTCTCCTTGATTACACCTTCTTTCTCCCAGCACTCAGTTTAGTTTTCCTGCCTAGCTCTATTCTGCCCTATTACAGACCAAAGCAGCTTCTTTATTTATTAACCAATAAAAACAACACTTATACAGAAGAACACATATACAGAATTTCCCCTTTTCTCACTAAATTAAAAGGAAGGTTTTAACATAATAAATTACACATAACAAAACAGATATCAAGCAAGAATTACAGTTACAATGTTTATATCTTTTATCATAACTAAGGAAAACTATAATTATAACTATCTATTCTTCAACTCTATCAAAGACCCCAGAAGGATATAATATTATCTAAGTTAACAGGAAGTCCATTGTAAGCAACTTCCAAAACTCTAAAATTGACAGAGACATCTCGCTGCCTGGACAGTCACCTAAAGTTCTTCTGTAACATTGGGGCATCCATCTTCAGCCTACAGACCCATAGTATCCAGCAGACTATTCCATGAAGCAGGAAATTTCAAAGACAGTTCCGGCTATATTGGCAGTTTTTCAGACACTTTCTTCTGTGTCCTGCAGAATGTCTTGTAGACTCTTTCATGAAACAGAAACCCTGAAGGATCGTCTCACCTTTAGGCAAGTTTAGCAGTAATTTTTCTGTGGGTCCTGCATATCCAGTTCATACAGCATAACATCAAGCAGTCCAGGCAAGAGCAGTTTCTTGCCCAAATGGCTAACACACTCCATAAGAAGCCTCTTAGGTGACCATCATCCTCTTGAATTAGCTTGGTGCTGCCAGGAGCAATGTCTCATTGTCATGAAAAGTCCTAAGTTCTAAAAACATTTTTAAAAGATTTATTTATTTATTATGTATACAGTGTTCTATCCATCTGTATGCTTACAGGCCAGAAGAGGGCACCAGATCTCATTACAGATGGCTGTGAGCCAACATGTGGTTGCTGGGAATTGAACTCAGAACCTCTAAAAGAGCAATCAGTGCTCTTAACCTCTGAGCCATCTCTCCAGCCCCCTTCTTAAAATATTTTAAATGCCATTTCATAGGTCTTTGAAAGGTTTGAAGATTATATGTCTAACTGAAATATGTCTCTATATATCTAGAAAACCTAACTAACATGACTACAAGCTTGACTCTTATGAATGGCTATCTATTAACCTACATTTCTTAATTATACATTAAAATTTTAAATGAGCTGCACAATCACAATACCTTAATCAAGAGCAGAAATATACATATAACAAAATTGATCTTAAATTTGTATCAATAGACCAAGATCGATACCAAAGCAAAATATTTACCTCTATAGCATATCCCCGCTTTAAATGTAAACAAACATTTATAAACAATATTTGGGAATTTGGGCATAGTTTTCTCCAAACTGCTTCCTGCTTTTTGTTGGGGCAAGTATTTTGGGGGGTTTTCACGGAGACCTTTTGAGTGGTCTTGGTCCTTCAAACCCACAGGTTTTGAATCTTCTGTGGAAACAAAAGTAGACCCTCTTTTCCAAAGCAACATATCCTTAGACCTAAATTTCGAAGTCAAGATACCTTTAAAGCATATATGTTGGGGCTGGAGAGATGGCTCAGAGGTTAAGAGCACTGACTTCTCTTCCAGAGGTCCTGAGTTCAATTCCCAGCAACCACATGGTGGCTCACAGCCATCTGTAATGAGATCTGGTGCCCTCTTCTGGCCAGCAAGCATACAGATACAGAACACTGTATATATAATAAATAAATAAATCTTTTTTTTTAAAAAAAGAGCATATATGTTGGTTTAGCTTAGCAGTCAGTATGATGAAATATCTCTGTTCTTAGCTCATTCACAGTCAAAAAATTCAATGAAAACACAATAATATACATAATCTAGACTTTCTGTGTTTATGTGACCTATTTTTTTACTCCTTTAATCTCTGACTGTTTGTACTGTCTCTTTAAAGACTTTGTTTTATTTTTTTTAAACCATTTATTTCTTTTCTTTTCTTTTTGTTTTTTTTTTGCTGCAATCACACGAGGTTTATTGACAAGTACCAGTGCTGGAGTCGAGACTCATAGCCCACGGAGGGGAGGAGTTCAAACCTGAGTAGCTGGGGGAAGGATTATTATTATTACTATTAATTTTTTCCATGATATTTTTTGAGCTCTACATTTTTTCTCTGCTCCCCACCCTGCCTCTCCCCTTCCTCTTTCAACCCTCCCCCAAGGTCCCCATGCTCCCAATTTATTCAGGAGATCTTGTCTTTTTATACTTTCTAATTCCCATGTAGATTAGATCAATGTAAGTCTCTCTTAGTGTCCGTATTGTTGTCTAAGTTCTCTGGGATTGTGGTCTGTAGGCTGGTTTTCTTTGCCTTATGTTTATAAACCACCTATGAGTGAGTACATGTGATAATTGTCTTTCTGTGTCTGGGTTACCTCACTCAAAATAATGCTTTCTAGTTCCATCCATTTTCCTGCAAAATTCAAGCCATTGTTATTTTTTTCTGCTGTGTAGTACTCCATTGTGCAAATGTACCACATTTTTTTTGTACATTCTTCGATCGAGGGGCATTTAGGTTGTTTCCAGTTTCTGGCTATGACAAACAAAGCTGCTATGAACATAGTTGAACACATGTCCTTCATGCACGATTGAACATCCTTCGGATATATACACAAAAGTGATATTACTGGGTCTTTTTTTTTTAATTTTATGATTTATTTAACTTTTTTTTTATTTTTATGTGAATCGGTGTGAAGGTGTTAGATCCCCTGGAACTGGATTGTTCAGACAGTTGTAAGCTGCCATGTGGTTGCTGGGAATTGAACCTGGGTCCTCTGGAAGAACAGTCAGGGTTCTTAACCGCTGAGTCACCTCTCCAGCCCTATTGGGTATTGAGGAAGGTTGTTTCCTAATTTTCTGAGAAATCGCCGCACTGACATCCATAGGGGTTGTACCAGCTTGCATTCCCACCAGCAATGCAGAAGTGTTCCCTTTTCCCCACAACCTCTCCAGCATAAGTTGTCATCAGTGTTTTTGATCTTGGCCATTCTTACAGGTGTAAGATGGAATCTCAGAGTTGTTTTGATTTGCATTTCTCTGATGACTAAGGATGCTGAAAATTTCCTTAAGTGTCTTTCAGCCATTTTAGATTCCTCTGTTGAGAGTTCTCTGTTTAGGTCTGTACTCCATTTTTTTATTGGATTACGTGGTTTTTTTGATGACCAATTTCTTGAGTTGTTTGTATATTTTGGAGATGAGACCTCTGTCTGATGTGGGGTTAGTGAAGATCTTTTCCCATTCTGTAGGCTGTCGTTTTGTCTTGTTGACCGTGTCCTTTGCTTTACAGAAGCTTTTCAGTTTCAGGAGGTCCCATTTATTAATTGTTTCTCTCAGTGTCTGTGCTGCTGGGGTTCTATTTAGGAAGTGGTCTCTTGTGCCAATGTGTTCAAGTGTACTTCCCACTTTCTCTTCTATAAGGTTCAATGTGGCTGGCTTTATGTTGAGGTCTTTGATCCATTTGGACTTGAGTTTTGTACATGGTGATAGATATGGGTCTATTTTCGTTTTTCTACATGTTGATATCCAGTTATGCCAGCATCACTTGTTGAATATGCTTTCTTTTTTCATTTGATATTTTTTGCTTCTTTATCAAAGATCAGGTGTTCGAAGATGTGTGGATTGATATCCGGGTATTCTATTCGGTTCCATTGGTCTTCCTGTCTGTTCTTATGCCAGTACCAGGCTGTTTTCAGTACTGTAGCTCTGTAGTATAGTTTGAAGTCAGGGATTGTGATGCCTCCAGATTTTCTTTTGTTGCCCAGGATTGTTTTGGCTATCCTGGGTTTTTTGCTTTTCCAAATGAAGTTGAGTATTGTTCTGTCGAGGTCTTTGAAGAATTTTGTTGGGATTTTGATGGGCATTGCGTTGAATCTGTAGTTTGCTTTTGGTAGGATTGCCATTTTTACTATATTAATTCTGCCTACCCAAGAGCATGGGAGGTCTTTCCATTTTCTGGTGTCTTCTTCAATTTCTTTCTTCAATGATTTAAAGTTCTTGTCATACAAGTCTTCCACTTGTTTGGTTAGAGTTACTCCGAGATATTTTATGCCATTTGTGGCTATTGTGAAGGGTGTTGATTCTCTGATTTCTTCCTCAGTCTTTTTATCATTAGTGTACAGGAGGGCTACTGATTTTTTTGAGTTCATCTTGTATCCTGCTACCTTGCTAAATGTGTTTATGAGTTGTAGAAGTTCCTTGGTAGAATTTTGGGATCACTTATGTAAACTATCATATCATCAGCAAACAGTGAGAGTTTGACTTCTTCTTTTCCAATTTGTATCCTCTTGATCTCCCTTTGGTGTGTTATTGCTCTAGCTAGGACCTCAAGAACTATATTGAATAGGTATGGAGAGAGTGGACAACCTTGTCTTGTTCCTGATTTCAGTGGAATCGCTGGGAGTTTCTCTCCATTTAGTTTGATGTTGGCTGTTGGCTTGCTGTATATTGCCTTAATTTTGTTTAGGTATGTTCCTTGTATCCATGCTGTCTCCAAGACCTTTATCATGACGGGATGTTGTATTTTGTCAAATGCTTTTTCGCATCGAATGAGATGATCATGTGGTTTTTATTTTTCAGCTTGTTTATATGGTGGATTACATTGACAGATTTTCATATGTTGAACCATCCCTGCATCTGTGGGATGAAGCTGACTTGGTCATGGTGGATGATGGTTCTGATATGTTCTTGGATTCTATTTGCTAGTATTTTATTTAGCATTTTTGCATCAATGTTCATGAGTGAGATTGGTGTGTAATTCTCTTTCTTAGTATTGTCTTTCTGTGGTTTGGGTATCAGGGAAATTGTAGCCTCATAAAAAGAGTTTGGCAATGTTCCCTCTGTTTCTATTGTGTGAAATAATTTGAGGAGTATTGGTATTAGTTCATCTTTAAAAGTCTTGTAGAATTCTGAGTTGAAACCATCTGGTCCTGGGCTTTTTTGCTTGGCAAACTTTTGATGACTGTTTCTATTTCTTCAGCAGTTATAGGTCTGTTTAATTTGCTTATCTGGTCTTGATTTAATTTTGGTAAGTGATATTTATCCAGAAAGTTGTCCATTTCCTTCAAGTTTTCCAATTTTGTGGAGTACAGGTTTTCAAAATATGACCTGATGATCCTCTGTATTTCCTCCGTGTCTGTTGTTATGTCCCCCTTTTCATTTCTGATTTTGTTAATTTGGATATTCTCTCTCTGCCTTTTGGTTAGTTTGGCTAAAAAAACCATTTACTTTCTTTTATAACTGTCTATATTCTTTTTCCTCTCTCTCCCAAGCCTACATACATTTGTCTAACACTGTGACCCATTTAGAGGTCTTTTCTACCTAAATTTGCTTTTATTGTATGTCTGTAATTATTTTCTGACCAGAAATGCTTTTTCTTTAAATGCTAAGTGGGAGTGGCTAGGATCAACTCTGTGGCTTTGCCTGTTGGCTTCCCCCAATACAGCATTGTGGAGGCGTGTCCACTGCCTCTGAGAGCCAATCACAGTGCCCCAGCTCCAGGGTCCCAGTGGGTCAATGTCGCCATTAAGCACCTAGTAGCATGTTGCGCACAAACCCCATTTAAGTGCTTAGCCTCTTGAAAGAGCCAGAGCTCATGTTGCTGGCATGAGCCAGGGAGCCGCCAGTTTTTTTTTGTTTTTTTTTTTGTTTTTTTTTTTTTTTTTTTGGTTTTTCGAGACATGGTTTCTCTGTGGCTTTGGAGCCTGTCCTGGAATTAGCTCTTGTATACAAGGCTGGCCTTGAATTTACAGAGATCCACCTGCCTCTGCCTCCCGAGTGCTGGGATTAAAGGCATGCTCCACCACTGCCGGCTGCTGCCATTTCTTATGGTGAGTAGTAAGCCTTCTGTTAAAGGTGCCACGGCCAGCAAACAGAGCCCATCTGAAAAAAAATGTGGCTTCCAAGAAGCTATGCATAACTCCATTCTTTGTGTCTAGAATTCCTTTCCAAGCTTTCTCAGGTTTCATATGGATGTAGTCAGCCCCACATTAGCATGCTAATCTGTAAGCAGAGGCTGTTTGTTACTTCCCAGCTGCCCAGACCAGAAAAAAATCACTTAGAAACTATATTATTGACAATACTGTTTGGCCAATAGCTTAAGCGTATTTCTAGCTAGCTCTTACATCTTAAATTAACCCATTTCTATTCATCTGTGTATTACCACGTGGTTGTGGCGTAGTAGCAAGGTTCCACCCAGTGTCCAGCATCTGTCCTCTATGGTGGCTACATGGCTTCTCCTTGACTCTGGCTTCTTTCTCCCAGCATTCAGTTTAGTTTCCTCCACCTAGCTCTATTCTGCCCTGCTGCAGAACAAAGCAACTTCTTTATTCACTAACTAATAAAAGCAACACATATACAGCCTTCCCACGCCATGAAGGGACATGGTGGAGGGTCGTGGTGGATGGATGCAGTGGAGGGACATGCAGGCAGCAGGAAGTCATCTTGTCTCATTGGGTGAGGCTTGAGCATATATGTGACCTTAAAGCCAACTCCCACAGTGACACACCTCCTCCAACAAAGCCACACCTCCTAACAGTACCACTTCTTTTAGGGGTCATTTACTTTCAATCCACCATAGCAAGTCTACTCACAACCAACCTCCAAAACTCTTCTGCTGGGGACCCGAGTCAGGCTCTGTCCACTGCAAAATTGTAGGAAGCCAGCACAACTCTGCCCTGGGAAACACTGGGTGACAGTGGATGTTGGGTCCCAGTCCTGAAGCCAGAGCCTCCAACAGAAGCTGCAAACCACACTCAGAACCTGGCTGAAGTGCAGCTCAGTCTCTGGAACAGCATAGGGCTGTGTCTGAGCCTGAGGGAAGGCCTCTGTGGTCCCAAACTGACTAGTGGCCCCTCTGGCTTCAGCTTCTGCTCTCTGAATCCAATCAACTCCTATCACCCTTCAACATCCAGTGTAATTGTCCCCTGATTATAGCCTCTGCAGCCACAGGCTGGGATGTCTGTGTTTGGCTCTGATTCCAGACAGGCAGGGCTCAGGACTGTGGATTCTCAAAGCATCTGGACTTTTATGGAATGGGGAGAGTCCACATGAGTCAACAGATGAGGACATGGAGGTCTGGTGCCCTGCAGATTCTTTCTGCCAGATCATTGCTCATTCACTCACCCCTCACTCATCCATCCCTCACCCACCCATCCCTCACCCACTCATCCCTCACCCATCCCTCACTCACCCCTCACTCATCCATCCCTCACCCATCCCTCACCCACCCATCCCTCACCCATCCCTCACTCATCATTCACCATGTGCTGGGCTCATGGTGTGTCAATCACACCCAACACCCCTGCACACCCAGTACAGCCCCCACACACCCAGCAAGCCTCTGCACACCCAACACAGTCATTTCACACCCAAAACATCCCCTGCACCCCCAGCACAGCCTCTGCACCCCCAGCACAATCATTTCACACCCAGCATAGCCCCTGCACACCCAATACCATTCATTCACACCCAGCATAGCCCCTGCACACCCAATACCATTCATTCACACCCAGCACAGTTCATGCACACTCAGCAAAGCCCCTGCACACTCAGAATGGCCCCTGAACACCCAATACCATTCATTCACACCTAGCACAATCCCTGCACACCCAACACCATCCATTCACACCCAGCACAGTTCATGTACACTCAGCACAGCCCCTGCACACTCAGGACGGCCCCTGCACATCCAGCACATTCCCTGCACACACAGTACAGCCCTGCCTGTCTAAACATTCCAGGAAGGAGACAGGCCTTACAGACATGTGCAGTCACCATCCTTTCCATCCACTCTGGGTAGAATGGCCCAGATGATCCTCAGAGATCATGAGAAACCTTGGGACTCCCCAGAGGTCACAGCTTCGGGGAGTGGTCACAGCACCAAGAAGAGCCCCTTCCCAGCAGTGCACTCAGTCTGTGGCCTAGCTCCTGGTGTTCTAGGCCAGTGATTCTCAACCTGTGGATTGCAATCGCCAAAGACCATGGGAAAACAAAAATATTTACATTATGATTCACAATAGTAGCAAAACTGCAGTGATGAAGTAATCTTATGGTTAGAGACCACCACAACATAGTTATATTGAGGGGTTGCAGCGCTAGGAGGTTAAGAACCACAGCTCTAGGCTATCTAGAGAAGGGTTTAATCTCTGGGAGGACCCTGCAGGGTCTAGTGCCATTGTGAAAGAGACCTAAGCATGGTAGATTTTTGTAGCCAAGCACTTGGGAGATGGAAACAGGAGGTTTAGGAATTCAAGGTCAACCTCAGCTATCCATTGAGTCTGGTTGAGTCTGGGGATGTGACTGTCTCAAAAATAAACCAACAGCCGGGTGGTGGTGGCACACGCCTTTATTCCCAGCACTTGGGAGGCAGAGGCAGGTGGATCTCTGTGAGTTTGAGGCCAGCCTGGTCTACAAGAGCTAGTTCCTGGACAGGCTCCAAAGCCACAGAGAAACCCTGTCTCAAAAAACCAAATAAATAAATAAGCCAACAATAAAATAGAGAACATTTTGAAGGGGTGTTAACAGGAGTTTATTCCTAAAAATTCAACTGCCCACCCATGGGACCCTCATGCTCCAAAGGGTGACATCATAAGGGTGTGCAGGCTTCTGCACAGGTGAGTGGACAGATGTCACAGGCTGAAGGATTTCATCCGTATTCTATATGGCTGAGTGATTAGCTAGGTATGTGTCCAAGAGATATAAAGTCTACAGCCATACAATCACATGTATGCTCAAGTTCACAGCAGCAAGTACACAGCAGTCAAGAGGTATGAAGTGTCCTCCAAATGTCTGTCAAGATGGATACAGACTGTGGTCCATCCACACAGTGGAAAATTACTCACCCCAAAACAGAATGGAGTTCCAACGAAATCTGCAATGTGAATGAGTGGAAAACATGACACTGGCATAGCAGCCAGTCACAAAAGGCCCCATGGTGTTTGACGACATCAGCATCCATGTCCAGAATAGGGTGGTCCAGGGATAGGAAGTGGCATTTCAGAGTCTGCCAGGGTTTGGGAAGGGGTGAGAGAGACTGCTGCTGGGGCGGGGCTCCCCAGGGATAGAAATGCCTGGAAATGTTGATACCTGGGTGTAAGTGGCCCAGATGCAGTCCCGGTACTTGGGGATGTCCTCTATGCATGTGGGAGCCAGAGAATAACTTCAGAAGCTGCCTGCCTTCTTCTTGAGATAGGATCTCTTGATTGATCTGGGCTCTGGGACTAGGCTAGACTGCCTGGGCAGTAATCCCAAGGGGTCTATCTGCCTGTATGTTCCTCCCAACATACAGCTTGCACCACCAGCTCTGGCGTTTAAACTCACACTCTGATGCACACACAGCACTTTACTGGCCTCTCTCCAGTCCATAAACTTGTTTTGGGCCAAGGTCTCATTTATTCTGCAGTCTTGGAATTCTATAAATAGACCAGGCTGGCCTACCTCTGCCTCCTGAGTGCTGGGATTAAAGACATGGGCACATCTTGCTGGGCATTTCTCTGAGGTCTCAGTAGACTGGGTACAGACATAGACCCAGGAAAGAGTGCTCCAGAGATGACTGAAGCCTGGTGGGCTGGCGTAGCTGGTAAAGGTGCTTGCTGCAAAGTCTGAAGACTTGAGTTTGATCCCTGGGAGCCACATGTTGGAGGACAGTATTCCCCCAAGTTTTCCTCTGACCCCACACATATGATGTGCCATAAACACACACACACACACACACACACACACACACACACACACACACACACACACACACGGATGTTGGGGGCTGCAGACCCCTGGGTCCTTGTCTTTCTTTGCCTGCCTCAGACCCTTTGCCTGCTGGAGTGAACTGAGCAAAACAACTTGTTTCCCTGTGCCTGCAGCTGCTCTGAGCATGAGACCCTGATGGCAGGCGGTGGGTTCTGGTGCGGCCTGCAGCTGAAAGATCCCGAGAGCTGGGGCATGGCTATCAGTTAAGGATCCCTATGTAAGCTTCCCTGGCACACAATAAAGTTGGCATTCTTGTATCAAGGATGACCCATGTCCCCCTGTCTTTGTCTCTGTATGTGTTTAAATCTCCAGGCCCTTGCCTGAGACTCACAAATCGACCGGTAGTGGCACGGGTGGGAGCTACACACAGTGACAGATCTCTTTTTTTTTTCTGCCACAGAGTAGACAGGCAAAGCATCTGTATAAACACATGAAGGAAGAAGAGTGTGGGGGTGAAGGGTTTGAAGAATGAATAGAAGTTTGCCAAGTTAGAAAGTCCCAACCATGAACTCAGTAGAATTATAGAATTAAATAAGCCCAATTTTTAGAATGAACAGGCTGCTTCCCTTTGGATGCTTGGAGCCAGTCTGATTGGCATGGGACTCTTGAGGTCAGTTTTTGCCTGAAGCTGTTTATGTTCATGGCTAACAATATGAGAACAGTCTCCTCTGGTATAGAAGAAAAGGGGACGGCAGGTAGCATGACTCCTTGAGGCTGTTTAGACTCAAACACAGAGCCAATATCCAGGCCCACCATCTGTGAGGCTCCAACTCCTCACAACCAGGTTGGTATGTCTGGCCTCCCACTGGTAGACAGTGTAGACATGGACGGTGGGTCTGATAGACAAACAAGAAATGGGTGCAGGAGGCCAGAGCTAAGGGAGTGAGATGAACACAGGGTGCTGAAGTCAGACCCACCCACCTGGCATTGGCACTGACCCTGTCCTGTAGAGGCTTGAACACACTATGATTTGGCATCCAATAGACTGAACCAGGAACAAAGCTAAACAAAACAAAATTACCAGATAAGGGGCATGGCAGTAGACAGTTCGTAGTCAGTGATGGGTTGAGGGTGTGTGGCCTGGTAGGCACATTTACCCAACAAGCTGCTCCTACAAGGAAGCCCCAGCTTCTATTCTCAGGAAGAAACACACAAAAAATCTAAATCAGAGCAGACATACACATGTGCTGAGAATACAGAATGGCTGCTAATGGGATCTTCTTAAAGGCGTTCAGAATGCTCTGGAACGACAGATTGTGCAGCAGTGTATATATGATATATGCCACCAAGTTAATACTTGAATTAGGGGCTCTTGTAGCCCAAGCTGACCTGGCACTCGTTTGTAGCCCATAATGGTCTTGAACCTCCTGCCTACACCTTCAGTGTGCTGCAATGACAGGTGTGCTCAGGGTAAAATAGCAAATTTCACATCTTCTCAATCTTTTTTGTTCGTTTATTTTTCGGGACAGGGTTTCTCTGTGTAGCCCTGGTTGTCCTGAACTCATTCTGTAGACCAGGCCGACCTCGAACTCACAGAGATCCACCTGCCTCTGCCTCCCGAGTGCTGGGACTAAAGGCGTGTGACACCACCGTCCGGCACAGCCTGGCTTTTTATTACACACACAAAATGTACGACCAGGGGTTGGAGAGAGTCCAGAGGTTCGGAGTACTGGCTGCTCTTGCAGAAGACCAAATCTCGGTTCCCAGCACCCCGACCACTTGTAACTCCCCTGGCCTCTATGGGCACATCTTCACACCGCCACAGACACTTGAAAAAGTCGGACTCAGGTTGGGTTTCTAGCTTATTCTCAAGTGCTCCCGCCTCCGCCCCCCAAACAAACAACCCCCCCCCAAAAAAAAAAACTAGACACAAAGCTTTTGCTGCACTCTGTCCCCGAGCGCCCAGTGTGATCCCTTTCCGGGACTGCCCCCATCCTCGGTTCCAGGCCCTTTTTAAACCACCGACCACTAGGGACCGAGTGTTCAACCTATGAGTGTGTAGGGGACATTTGACGGTCAAACTTCTTCCACTTCTCTGGGGCGGGAGACTCTTGCAGAGGACCATGGCGTTCACAACCACCTATAACTGCAGCTCCAGGGATCCGACGCCCTCTTCTGGTCTCCTTGAGCACTGCACCTCCCCCCCCCCCAAAAGACACAAACGTAAAAATATCTTTAAAAGACTCTTAGGTTGCTGTCACAGGAGTGGGAAGGAATTCATGCTCATTATTCCTGATAGCCACGATTATTTTCACCACAGGACTGTTCCTTTCACCTGCGGTGCTGCGGATCCTCCTCCCAGGCTGGGCCCCAGCGTCTTATTCTCCCAGCCCCCTTTTCCGTGGAGGCGTTCTCTAAAGAAACCCTGCGGTTTCTAGTTTCATTGTGGTTGTTCTCAGATGTAGGGTAGGAACCTGTGCGTTCCTTGAACACGTAGTGAGCAGAGTGTCTACAGGCCCGGGGAAAGTGGCATTTCCTTCGTCAGCACAGGAAGACGGCCTTTTGGTTTGAATCAGGCTTTTCTCTCAGTGAACCACAGCTGTTTAAAAGAAAAGCTAGAGTATGCAGCTTCCACAGCATGTGCCAGCCTGCCATCTTCCCTGGCACTCCCCGTCCAACAAGGTCCAGGCTGGGGAGTAAATGATACGCCCACGTCCCACACGGGGGACTTTGCTCCTCGGTGTGCAGGGTTTTTAAAAGTATCTCGGGGAAGCTGGGTGTGGTGGCTCACACCTCCGCAGGGATGGGGTTCAAGGTGTGCGCATACAGAAACTGCTAAAGCCAGGGGGTCTGGCGGATAGTGCTTCCCTAGTGTGTGAAACTCCCTGGGTGTGTTGTCAATAGTATCCCAAGGCTAAGTATTTCAGCCTTGTTCCTAGACTTAAGTATTCACCAGTGTCAGAACCATAGGAGGAGGGCTCAACCTCCTTTGAACTCCAAACACTGGAAAGGAACTTGTGTGATTTTCCTCCCCTCTTCTCTCCACCTTTTTTTTTTTTGGTGGGGGAGGGGGACATGATATCAGTGTGTAGCCCAGGCTGGACTCAGACACTAAGATTAAAGGTGTGCACCACCATGCCCCCTACTTCCATAGTTGGGGTGCCATGGAGCTAGACCTAAACGTCTGTCTTCATGTGATCATCTTGCCTCAGCTTATTCTTGTTTCTACAGCTGCAATACTGTCAAGTTCAAAAGAAATGGCTATCTGGGGGCTGGAGAGATGGCTCAGAGGTTAAGAGCATTGCTTGCTCTTCCAAAGGTCCTGAGTTCAATTCCTGGTAACCACATGGTGGCTCACAAGGTCTGGTGCCCTCTTCTGGCCTGCAGACATACACACAGACAGAATACTGTATACATAATACTTTTAAAAAAATGGCTATCTGTGGTGCCTACTAGCATAGCAAGTATCTGACCTCCAGGCTCAACCCTACCCTAAAGGTCTCCAGCTCATGGCTTCCCTTCCCCCCCAGCTTCTCATTCCTAAATAACCCCGCCCCATTCCAGCCACTCACTCTCGGCCCCCTCTGGTCTCCTTTGCCCACTCTCATGGTCTAATCCAGTCTGCTGGCCATAATTAAACCACTCTTTCCCTGCTCTGGACTCTCCTCATACAATAAAAACCTTCTCTTCGACCATACTGGAAGGGTGATGTCCTTCCTCACTCTATACATCTGGTGCTGAATTTATATAAATACAACGCTACTATGGGGGGGTCCACTCATGTCATCCCTGCATTTGCGAGGCTGAGGCAGGAGGATCAGATTCCCGGCAGCCTGGGTTTAAAAGAGCTTTGTTTTTTCACACCAACCAAAGGCAGCAGGAGCTGTGTATGCAAGGAGAGTGACCCCTGGCAAAGCAGTTGGGGTGCAGGTACCTGCACTCTACACACTTCAAGTTCAGCTGCCTGCTGTCACAGTAAGATGGAAAAATATGCTCTAAAGGATTGAGCAACACAGCTATTCCTAGGTCTGTTTCCCTGCCTGCAAATGTGGTGGACAGCTGGCAGGGCAGTGGACCCAAGGTGGAATAGAAGAGCAGCAGTGACCAGGAGCCCAGTCCTGGGTCACTCTGTAAAAATTGGCCAGTCTCTCCACTGGTCACCAGCAGTGTGGTCCCTGATACTCCACCCAGGCCACAAGATCTGCAGGGACAGATGCTGGTTCCTGGACCAGAGAACAGTGGCATCAGTGCAGGACTGTCTGGACTACAGGAGGGAGCAAGTAGCTCCAGCTGCCCTATCCCTTCCCCCAATGCCTCACTTTAGACAGTAGAGGGCTGTGAGAGCGGTATAGACCTGGACATCAGGGAGGATGCCCTTGAACTTGGGGACTTTATTCTAGAAGCCTGGCAAGTGGGGCCAAATGGATGGAGGCAAGGGCATGTTTCTTGATAACCTGTGTGTGTGTGTGTGTGTGTGTGTACATGTACTTTTATCCTATGATGTGCACTCAGGAGCAGAGCAGAAGCAGAGAGATCTTTGTGAGTTTGGTGCTGTTCTTCACAGAGACTTCCAAGCCAGCAGAGCTGTTCAATGAAACCCTATCTCTAAAACCAAACCAAGAGTTTGGAGAGATGGAGCAGTGATTAAGAGCACTGGCTGCTCTTCCAGAGGACCAGGATTTGATTCCCAGCAATCAATGGTTACTCAACCATCTGTTACTATAGTTCCAGATCTGATGTCCTCTTCTGGCCTCACAG
The DNA here is from genome assembly GCA_004026605.1 of Ondatra zibethicus. Lineage (NCBI taxonomy): Eukaryota > Metazoa > Chordata > Mammalia > Rodentia > Cricetidae > Ondatra > Ondatra zibethicus. The sequence goes on along the minus strand of PVIU01013559.1, from coordinate 34,416 downwards.
AAGGCCAGGCGAGCACATGGTACATATATACAAATACACATGTAAGCGAAACATCCATATATAAAATTAAATATATTAAAAAAGTGTAAGTGGAAACAAGTGATGGGCCAGTAGGACAGGTCAGGAAATAAAGGCATCGCTGCTAAACCACTGAGTTTAACTTGCAGACTTCCCATCCTTCACAAGAGGTGGTAGCATATGCGGCCATATCCACTGACCTCACATATACACCAACTTTTTTTTTAATTTTTGAGATAGGATTTCTCTGTGTTCTAGCAGTCCTGGAACTCGCTTTGTTGACCAGGCTGGCCTTGAACTCAAGAGATCCACCTGTCCCTGCCTCTCAAGTGTTGGTATTAAAGATGTGTGCCACCACCACCACCTGGCAACACATACCAATTTTTAATTAAGACCTTATGTGTATGGGTATTTGCGTGCATGTATGTCTGTACAGTGCCTACTGAGGCAAGAAGAGGGTGTCAGAGTCCCTGGAACTGGAGCTAAAGATGGTGTGAGCCACCATGTGGGTGCTGGGAATTGAATCCTGGTCTCTGGAAGAGCAGTCAGTGCTCTTAGCCACTGAGCCATCTCTTCAATAAATGTCATTAAAAGATATTTTCAAGTGATAACAAAATGGCTGTGAAAGTGACTCATACTTAACAAGCAAGCTGTCTTAAACCTATTTTCCATGCAGCTGTAAATGCAGAGCATCCCTGGAAGGAGACAGGTCTGTGTTCTGCTCCACAAAGGCCAAGTATTCCTTTTTTTTTTGGTTTTTTGAGACAGGGTTTCTCTGCAGCTTTGGTGCCTGTACTGGAACTAGCTCTTGTAGACCAGGCTGGCCTCGAAGTCACAGAGATCCGCCTGCCTCTGCCTCCTAAGTGCTGGGATTAAAGGCGTGTGCCACCGCCGCCTGGCAAGGCCAAGTATTCCTAAAGAAACACTGGGACCTGCTACCTACTGGCTGTTTTATGTTGCTGGGGCTCATGTGCCTGTCATTTGACTTTGCAGATGTGGGAGGAGGGGAGCCTCCTGCTCTATTCTGGCTTGTGTTGAGTGGGGGGGGGGTTCTGTGTAGGGTTCAAAATTCCCAGGTCAAGGGAACCTCCTGCTTTAGTGTCCCAAGCAGACATGACAAGTGACCAGATCACACAGCTTGCTATCTGGGTTTTGTTTTCCATGTTTCAATCTATTGCTTAGATATAGCCTCAGTCTCCCTAGACTATGGAAGCTGAGCAAGGGGAGCAATCTCCTGTATGAACACATTTCACTACTAAAGAGCCCTACATTCAAAGTCTCAGGGTGTGCTGGACAGCTATGTCAACTTGAGAGGAAGGAACATCAATTAAGAAAACATTTCTGGGGCTGGAGAGATGGCTCAGAGGTTAAGAGCTTTACCTGCTCTTCCAAAGGTTCTGAGTTCAATTCCCAGCAACCAACCACATGTGCTCACAACCATCTATAATGAGATTTGGTGCCCTCTTCTGGCCTGCAGGGATACATGCAGGCAGAACACTGAATACATAATAAATACAAATAAATCTTTTTTTTTTTTTTTCGAGACAGGGTTTCTCTGTGGCTTTGGAGCCTGTCTTGGAACTAGCTCTTGTAGACCAGGCTGGCCTCAAACTCACAGAGATCCACCTGCCTCTGCCTCCCAAGTGCTAGAATTTAAAGCGTGTGCCACCACAGCCCGGCTTAAAAATAAATCTTAAAAAAAAAAAAGAAAAAAGAAAACACCTCCATAAGCGGAGTGAGGCCTAAGGCATTTTCTTAGCGATCAATGGGGGAGGGCCCAACTCATCGCCATGGGTGGTGTCATCCCTGGCCTAGTGGTCCTGGGTTCTGTAAGAAAGCAGGCTGAGCAAGCTGTAAGGAATAAGCCAGTAAGCAGCAGCCTGCCTCCAGGTTCCTGTCCTAATTCCTTTGATGATGAACAGTGCTGGAAGTTTAAGTCATAAGCCCCTTCCTCCCCTGCTCGCTTTGTGGTCATGTTTCATCAGCAATAGAAGTCTTAGACAAGCTGGCATCAGAAGCAGGTGCTGCTGTGGCAGACCTGACCATGGTTTTGGGAGAACTGTGAGAGGACTTTGAACTTGAAGCTAGAAAGGCCACTGAGACCACCTGTGCTGAGCCCACAGTTATTCTATGCATTAAGCTCTATTGGACAAGCCACAGGAGTAAGGACACTCCACATGGAGTAACCCGTTTTGCAGAGCTGTGGGAACACCTGTCTTTTGGCTAAGTCACTGTCAGTTCTGTAAAAATCTTGTGAAATCATGGCATTTCTCCCTTCTATAGTCTCCCAGCAGTGTATAAACCTGACTTTTCCTGTAGGACCAGATACCTTCCCCACACAGTGAAGCCCTGGTGTGAAAGCATTTACTCAAGTCAAACCTTCATCCTCAAAGCCAAAATCTACATAAAACTAGGGCCCCACAACTTTATTGACAGCATTCACTGATGAGAAAGGAGTCCATGCCTGCTCTAGCAGCAGACTCAAGTAGCTGTGATCTACTGACCTTTGCTCTGACCTAACAAGCTACTAATATTCTGTATTACCCTTCTCCTTGGTGGTTTCAGTTAACATAAGATCACAGCCTAAGAGATTAGCTGTTTATACAGGAAAAAGGCCTGAGTCGCTAAAACTAGCTTTAGAGAGAAAAATTCTCACCTGGGCACCCTGCTGTAGTCAAAAGCAAAGTTCTCAAAAGAGATTCCCTTTAACTCAACCAGCTAGACGTTTATGCAAATCAAGCCCTTAGGTCATTATGGCTACCCAAGGCATAGTTCCCAGCCAGCAGGGAACTTCGCAGGCTCACTCCGAGATGTGAAGGCCTCCATATCAGATCCACTGGCTTCTGACTCTGAAAATGCCTGCTTGTTACTCTTATTACTGCCCATGGAATTGCTAACTTTTCTATATGCCTATATAAACTGAAAGCTTTGTGGAGAATGACCCCTTTTTTTTCTTCCCTTCTTCCCCAAAGAATAAACACACAGGAGGAACGTTTACTCTGCCCCTCAGATCCTTCTCCCCAACCAATTTTCCCTGCCATAGCGAATCTTTCTGGACCCTGAGGGGTTTAATGGGCTTAACCCCAAAATAAACCTTGATAGCCACTGAGTGTTGAGAGCTCTGTGGGCTGTTCTGTAGGAGCGTGGAATACTGGAACACTGAGGGCAGCCAGTGCGGTGGTGGCACAATCCCAGCAGCAAGGAGGATCCCTGTGAGTTCAAGGTCTACAGAGTGAGTTACAGGACAGTCAGGGCTACACAGTGAAACCATCTAGGAAAAAAAAAAAAACAAACTAGCATTGTTGGGGTGAAATCTTCTGAGAAGTGTTACCCCATAGCACACTTAGGCTGTGTTCCAGAGGTGGCTGACGGTGGACCCTTGCACTTGAACTTGGTGTGAGACCCAGGTTGTACTGGTTTTGAAGACAAGGAAAGCAGCTGAGGTTTGGCACTGTGAAACCCTATGAGAGCTACTGATCAAGTGTAGCCCAGTTAAAAGAGAAGACCCCAGCAGCTGTGGAGAGAAAGTCAGCTGAAGCTGACTAGATGAGTGGTGTGCTGCAGAGGGCAGAGCTGAAGGAGCCACCCAAGTCCTTCGGAGGAGCCCAGATCAAGAGTGGATCCCAGACACGGGACAAAGCATTGTTCACAGTTGGAGTTCGGCTCTGCTTTTGATTGTGCCCTGGTTCTTCCCTCTTGAAGAAAATATTAATTTCTATTTTACCAGAGAGTCTGTTGTTGAGACAGGATTTCTCCATGTAGCCCTGGCTGTCCTGGAACTCTCTCTCTAGACCAGGCTGGCCTCAAACTCAAGAGAGCCATCTGCCTCTGCCTGCGAGTACTCAGATTAATGGTGTATGCCACCACTGCTCAGTGTTTAATTTTTTCTTTTTATTCCTTTTTACTTATTTTGCCCATTGGTATTTTGCTTGCATGTTATGTCTGTGTGAGGGTGTCACAGCCCTTAAACTGGAGCTATGACCTGCTCATGTGAGTGCTGGGAACTGACCCAGGTCAATGCTCTTAATCTCTGAGCCCTCTCTCAGGCCCTCAGACTTTGGATTTTAAAAGGGCCTGTAGAGTACAGTGGGCCTGGGGAGCAGCCATTGTCTGGCCTGGGGGAGATGTCATAAAGTCCAGGAGGAGCTTCACTGGTCCTGGACTGTCATCAGACCTGAGGTGCCTGTTATTAGGGTGGAAGCACTCACCACAGGGCTAGAGACAACTAGGGACACTTGTTACTGAATCTTGGCTGACAGACTGCTGTCAGGGCCTAGAGATGTGTGCTGTCACGCCTGGGAATGTCTGTGTGAGGGGTGGACCTCACTCCAAGTGCAAGGTTCCACCTGAAGACACCTGTCATCAGTGCTACAGAGGCTCATTACCTGTCAGACCTAGGTCTGCACTGTTACCTTTCATGTCCTCCTCACAGGACTTATTTTGTTCTGTGGCTCAGGATATCCTCCTGCCTATCTCCCTAGTGCTGAGATTATAGACATCAGTCACTATATCTAACTCATTTCCTGTTCTTCTACACAGCGTATGACAAAACTCAGGCTGACCTCAGACGCCCAATGCCTCCCCGCAGGGGCCTCAGTGACTGCAGGGTGGCCGGGCAGTGGGTCTGCTCCTCATTTATTCTGAGCACTTGACATGACAACACCATGACATCTTAGATCCTCACAAACACAACAATGTCCAAGTGTGACATCATCAGCGTTCTTTTGCGTTTTACCAGGGACCAGAACCAACCTTCACCAAGTACTTCCAGGAACAGGAGCATGCCAGAGCCACGGCAAGCTAGGCCAGCACAGCTTTTGGAATCCATGGCCCTTGTGGAAGTGACCCTGGAACTAGAATGACAGGAGAAACATTGTGACAGGGATAATGCCACACATGTGCATCAGGTATCTTCCATAGCCCTGCCCACAGAGCAGCCTGACTGGAGAGTGAGGACAGCATGGTGTATGTGAGGAGGGTCACGACAGCTCACACAGACTGGTGTGAGGTACGTGCTCCCACTGCTGACCACCACCTGCCCTGTCCCCAGAAGAGAACCCAAGAATGACATTTCTCAGGTCGGGAGGCAGTCCCTGACAGTCTCAGTTCCAGGAGTGACAGGAGACTTGGCACCAGGGCCATATACCCGCAATTCCTTAATCATCTTGAAGACCCAATGGATCAGCACAAAATGCAGATGCCTGGAGAGAAGCTGGAGAGACAAGCTGTGTGTGCTGCACTTGCAGAGCCCACCATGGGCCAGGGTCCTGCTCCAACCCACAGTCAACATGGAAGCTGCTAGAAAAGTGAAAGAAAAGACCAGAGGACGAAGCTGCAGCCTGGGGTCCCTGACCTGTCTTCTCCCACCCTATAGACTGGCTCACGGCCAGACTGTGACCCCGTTGCAGTGAAGCATCCTCATAGCTACAAAGACCTGTGAGTTGCCAAGACAAGAGAGCCAGGTGGGCCTGGAACTGCAGGAGCTATGAAGAAGGGGCACAGTGGGGCAACAGAAGCTGAGCATTACGACACAAGATCCTCCAGCTATGCTCATGGCTGACACCTGACCACTATGTTCTCAGTCCTGCACCAGACCAGTGGTGGGAGTATCAGCACAGATCAGGGGTGGCAGACATTGGCAGTGCTGGGCACAAGGAGGGCTCTGAGGCAGCCATTGCAGCTGAGCAGTGCCTCACCCTTCCGGAGGCCCAGAAAGAGTCTACGGAGACAACACAGCAGTGTCACAGCACTGCCTTGCAGGAGCTGCACAAAAGTGCACAGGTTGGGGTTTTCCTTAGGATACACTCCCCAGGAACAGAGACAAGCATGTGCTGCGCATATAAGCTGTATTCATCTAGGGCTAAGATTTTGAGACTTCTCCCAAGACGGGGTCCTGCTAAACTGCCAGGCTAGACTTTAACTTGCCCTAATCCCCCTGCCTCTGCCTGCAGAACTCTCAGAAGTCTGCAGGAGCTGAGACACCATTGCTCAAAAGCAAGAATCCACACGGCTCCCTCTCCATCAGAGCCCAGATAAGCTCTGGAGACAGAAGGCAGGACTCTCTCTGGAAGGTAGGGCTGTGTGGAGAACTTGCAGGGGAGCCAGGCCCTGGGCACTAAGGCTGAGGAGCTGCCCTACAAAAGAAGAACAAGATGAAGGACAGAGTCAAAAGCTAGAAGGCAAGGGTGCCTGAGAGCAGTTGCTGCAGTGTGCAGAGGCAAGGCCTGGTGGAACCTGACCCGGGGACGTGGAGCTGGCCGAGTACACACCGAGGCTTAGGCTGCAGGCGTCCGGGGCAGGGTGACAGGAAGGGCAAGGCTGCTTCGAGGCTTATCTCTGTCGCCAGTGGCTCTGATCTAGTCAGGAAGAGAATGGCTGTTCAGAACTGAGTTTGGAGCATTGTGGGAGAGAAGGTCAAGAACCAAGAATGAGGGCTGGCGACAGGGCTCAGTGCATAAAGGTGCTTAACACCAAGCCCAAGGACCTGAGTTCAATCCCAGGGTCCCACATGGAGGAAGGAGAACTGACTCACAAGTTGTCCTCTGCCCTCTACACAGGCACCTCAACACACCTGCTTCACATATACACACAGTAAATGTTTAAAAAAAGGGGGGGGGGCAAGAGTGGGAAGGATGAGGCCTGTAGGCCTAAGGCCTTCACAAGAACAGCACTGGAGGTCATCCACAGGAAGGAATATGTAGGCTGGGCAAGGTCATTAATCATCAAGTCTGTACTGGCTGCTGGACCCTGCAAGGGACTGTCAATTTTGAGAGAAACCTTGAGCAAGAACAGGCAGGGCCAAGGGTGCCCTGCTCCCATGATAGCATGCTCAAAGCCCAGCAGAGGCACTGGAGGTGAGATGGGAAGCCCGGGACCAGCAGGCGGCCTTTTTGTGGAGGGAAGTTTCCTCCTCTGCATGCCTGGACAGGAAGAGGGGGCATAGGCAGGAAAAGCCCTTTGCCTCACTCAGACTCTTTCTGATGGCATCAGGTGCTGGTCTGGTCCTGGCACGCACCTATTTGCTGGCTCGCTTGTGTCTGTACATCTGCATCATGCGTTGGCGGAAGACGTCAAATGTGTCTTCTTTCTGCTCCGGCCCGTCAGCCCCCAGGCCCTCTCCTTCTGAGAGAGTCCCCCTGCAGAGAAGAGACAACAGTCAAGGGTGGGTGCACAGGGTCATGGGATACAGACACCCAGAAAGGAAACAGTCACATGGGCCGGGGCATGGCTCAGTGACAAAGGGCTTGCCATGGATGGTAAGGCCCAGGGCTCTCTCCCTAGCATAGCAAAAATCAAACAAGGAAAAGACAAGTCACAAGCCACAGTGGAAAAGTAAAAGAAAAACTAAGGCTACTAGCTCATGCGAACATGGCCTGGAACTCACAATCCCCTTCCTGCTTCACGTCCCAAGAGTTGGGGTCACAGATGAGTGCCAGGCCTAACTGGAGCCTTCCATGGGTTTGCAGCCTGACACAAGATGCCTCATGCAGGGATGTACTGGCACTGAGGATCATGCCCTCTGGATATACAAACAGGAGTTGAGGATCTGTGTCCCCGCCTTGGCAGCCTGTAATGGCTTCTATAAACACCTGTGCCATAACTACCAGAAATGCTGCTTAGATTCTAGGGCCACGAACATCAGGTCAAAAAGCTGTCCAGATCTGTAGAGGAAGGAGTTGGCCACATCTGTGCACCCAAATGAACAGCTAATTAAAAAACAAAATGACCCAGCTGTATGTACACTGTGGCTTAGCCCCAACACAAGGCACCCAAGGGTCCCCCCAGCCATGCCATACACGCTGACGGGCTCACGGATGCCCTTCCCAAGGGAGCCCAGGCCATGGCCTTCCTTCCAGCCCATCTTCTGCAGCATCTGGAAGCCCAGGTTCTTGTCTGTCAGCTTCTGCTGGGCAAACTCCAGGTCCTTGGGTTTCTGAAGAGAAAGAGGCAGGGGTGGGTGGACCAGTCTGCTCCAGCACGCACTGGATCCCCAAATGCTGTCCTAACCCCAGATGCCTGGGATGGTGAGCCCCACTCACCTCCAGCTTCCCTGTAACAGCCCTGGGGGTGGGACTTCTTGAGGCCAGATCCCTTACCCCAGGGTCAGAACTGGCACCTGGCAGTGGTGCGGCATGCTGCTGCCCTGTGCTGAGCCTGTGAGGGAAACCCTGTGAGGACGGCAAGGCCCAGGCCAAAGGCTCAGCAGGAATGATTGAGAAAGAGACCTGTGAGGACGAGTGGCCTCTCCTGTCAGTGGACCAATCACTGCTCTCCTGTGCACTACAGAGCTTATTTTTTTTTAAGATTTTATTTATTTATTATGTATACAATATTCTGTCTGTGTGTATGTGCCTGCACCCAGAAGAGGGCACCAGACCTCATTACAGATGGTTGTGAGCCACCATGTAGTTGCTGGGAATTGAACTCAGGACCTTTGGAAGAGCAGGCAGTGCTCTTAACCACTGAGCCATCTCTCCAGCCCCCGCACTGCACAGTTTATATTGTAGGGCTAAATCGGAGTCTCCAGCCCAGCCTCCTGAAGGCAGGGACACAGGCATGTCCATGCCTGGCTGCTGTCTTGGGGATGGGGCTTGCTTTAATGCCTGGGCCAGCCTGGAACTCCTGTACACAAGTAACCATCCTGCCTCAAGCCGCCTGAACACCTGGGACACAAGGGCATGCTCCACACTCAGCTCTGCAAAGGGCCTGAAGGTTCATCATAAGCAGCAGCAAGTGTAACAATCCGATCTTGTCCTGCAGGGGCTAGGGAGTATCACTATGCAGTCACACACACCTTCTTTTTTGCTATGGGACGACCCCGAGGCCTGTCATAGGCGATTCGAACTGGTTCATGGACTGGAAGACAAAAGGAGAGAGCTGTCCACACTGAACATTTGCCCCATGTCCAGAAAGAAATGTTGTCTGGTGAAGACACAGCCCACATCAGGCAGTTGCTGGCTCCCTTCCCACCTCCAGCTCTCCAACATTCTGTATCTGCTGAGCTGGGCTGCATATGGCTGTGATATAAGAGTGCTGGCTGCCGGGCGGTGGTGGCGCACACCTTTAATCCCAGCACTCGGGAGGCAGAGGCAGGCAGATCTCTGTGAGTTCGAGCCCAGCCTGGTCTACAGTGCTAGTTCCAGGACAGGCTCCAAAGCCACAGAGAAACCCTGTCTCGAAAAAACCAAAAGAGTGCTGGCCTGCACAGGATCTACTGCTTGGGCTGTTTCACGTGGCCACAGGAACTCTCTTGCTGCAGGCAAGTCACATGAGTACTGCATCCTTCTAGTTCCATCAAGAGGACACCAGAGGGGTAGTTTCAGGAATCCTAACTATCAGTTGAGAACTCAAACTCAGGAGAGCACCAAGTGCTCATCATGGAAGTCACTGAAGACAATGCAGAGCTGTCTCACTAATGCCCAAGGCACTAAGGCATCTGAGGTAAGACAGACATACTTCCTGGCAAGAAGCATGGTGCAGCTCCCCCATGCACCAAGATACAGGACACAAGAGTCACAGCTGGGCTAATAGCCATCCACTAACAGTGCTAGGGACATAAAAGGTGTGTCCAAGGACAGTAAGGTGACAGGGTCACACAACGGCTGCAGTCCTTCCACCTTGACTACAGGTATGAGAACCTCTGGGGACTCAGAGTGGGATGGGCGTCTAGCAGAGCCCAGTGGTGACAGAGCCTAGCAGAAGAGAAGGGGCCCTTTGTAAGAAGGGTTAGCTCCCCTTACTGAACATGTGGGCCTTGTGTTAACACCTGGGAGGGCAGTGCACAATGGTTAGAAATACTTTCAAATCAAAGCATAGGCAGAAGGCCCTGCAGCCGTGGCCTAGCTGGGCTCCCCTGCCAACATTACACACCAAGGAGAACTTGGTTGTGGTATTTTTTTTTTTTTGGTTTTTCGAGACAGGGTTTCTCTGTGGCTTTGGAGCCTGTCCTGGAACTAGCTCTTGTAGACCAGGCTGGCCTCGAACTCACAGAGATCCACCTGCCTCTGTTTCCTGAGTGCTGGGATTAAAGGCGTGCGCCACCACCGCCCGGCCCCTTGCAGTCTAACCTTGTGGGAGCTGGACAGGAGGAGTACTGTCTAAGGCCAGTAAAGACCACACACGTATGTTCTGTCTCAAAGAAAACCACCACAAAATCCAAAAAGACGCTCAAATCCTAAGCCCTGAGAGCAAAAAACCCTGTGTCCTGTGCCAGGCACTTAGGATCCATCTTTACACACATGGCCAGCAGGTGTTAGGAGGAAGCAGGGTGACTGGCTGCCACTGGCACATCTGGAATGGTCACTGAGCATGCTGCCTCCACCCTCACAGGACTCTGGGGGCACTCACCCTTTGACTCCTGGATGAGACACACCCTCTTGGGGGCAGGAATCATGCCGACTTTGAGTGACTTGCTGCTGATTCTCTTCCTGGGGAAGCAGCTGCCGGAGGAGGCCTGTGACAGGCCAGGGGTGCCGGCCTGGTCTTCCCTAGACCCCTCTCCAAGGACGCTGCCCTCGGAGCCTGGACACTTGGCAGTTCTTGCCTGTGGTCTGAGGGTACAGGCCTCCTCTCCGCCCTCATCCTCCTCGTCCTCCTCGTCACCTTCCTCCTCCTCAGGCAGCACCTTAGGGCCCTCCAGTGTAGCCTCCTGCTGGGAACGCCCCTCTTCTGGTTCACCCTCACCCTCCTTTTGGGTTGTGGGGCTCTGCACTGAGTTCCCCGCCTCACCAGTAGACTGGAAGGAAATGGACGGGCACAGTTCCAGCACCTTCTCTCGGTAGAACTTGAAAGCTGAGCTGCTCTGGTCGTGCAGGAACCTAGGATAAGATGCATTGCTGAGCTGCAGAGTGCAAGCTCCAGACTTGGCCGAGCACAGAGGCAGCAGCAGGACATGATCTCTGCATGGCCATGCTATGGCTTCACAGCCCGGCTAATGTGAGACAGAGCTAATGTTGAGAATTAGGACTAGATGAATCTAATAATCTTCCCTGAATGGGACAAGATGATCCTGAAGTTCATCAAGACAGGATGCTCATGCAACATTCATGAGCCTCCACCCATTTCATCCCAAGAATCTCAAAAAAAAAAAAAAAAAGTTTGCGAGGCAGCTCAGTCAGTAAAAACACTTGCTACACAAGTGCCTGAGAATGGAATTTGGGTCCCAGAGCCAATAGTCTGCTCAGACTGTTTCCTCTGACCTACATAACTGCGCGCATGCATGCATATGGTCTCTCTCTCTCTCTCTCTCACACACACACACACACTCACTCTCTCTCTTAAAAAGAGATAAATCTTTTTTTTTCTGATCTTCAGGTTGGAGAGATAAATCTTAAAAATAAAAAAAAACCAAGGTGGAAAGGCAATTGGGGAAGGACATCCCAGCATTAACCTCTGGCTTGTATGTCCATACAGAAAAATATACCAACCCTCATGGACACACACATATAATACCACACAGGCACACACACAAACATTCTAACAAGTACAAAGTGATTGACAGTAACAGTGAAGAACAGCTGCCTGTGGATGTGAGAGCTGGCAGGCAAAAGCAGTGGGAGGGCACACAGGGTGATGGTCAGCTTGGCTTGGGGGGCAGAGCTGAATGGCTGTGGAGCAGCAGGTGGGGAAAGCCTGCTGCAGATGCGTGCACCACCAGCCATGGGGGACTCAGATGGAACAGAAGGAGAATGGAAGGCTGTTGGTAGCACATCATAGGCTCATGGGCTCCCTGGCCTCCAGAAGCCTGCTGTGCCTCTTGGCCTTGTCACTAACTGGGAGAAGTGAAGCCAGATTGATCAGAAACTAGTACCTCAGAAGCCATGATCCCAAATCCACCATCCTTCCTGTATGTTATTTGTGCAGTTTTCTGACATGGGGGAGGGGCAGGACCTAGTACAGGTCCTGAGGGAGGCTCCCCTCATGAACACAGACACACAGGTATTGGACAGTCTTGTTAAAGGAGTATCATGACTGACACTGTGGGCTGGTGAGGACTCAAAGTCAGTCAGGAGGTAGAAAAAGGAGAGAGGCCTTGTTAGGAACTTTTCCTAATGCGAACTCTCTGCTGACGTAAAAATCCCAATCAAGCCAAATCACAACAAGCCAAATTAAAAAGTATCCAGGTTTAATGGGATTCCCGACCACCAGGAGGAAGGAAAAGAGACCACCTGATTCTCCTTTGGGAGCTATCTTAAATACCCTGTGGGAGGGGTCCTGATCCCCCCCAGGGAGGGGTCAGGACCTGGCATGCTGGTATTTGGAGTCCAGACCAATACAACTCTTAGGCCTAGGGGATGGGGGCTACGCTCCCAACTTAACAGGCCTGGAGATATTTTTTGCAGTGCTGGGCAAGAGCAGCTGAGCCAGCATTTGGCACTGGGCTGTGCAGGGGCAATGACAGATGCACACACAAGATGGCTTCCTGTTGCTGAGAAGTGTAAGTGGGAAAGTCAGACTCCTCTAGGTGATTTTTACTTTAGAACAAAATGGATTAAAAATTCCAACTGGGCCAGGCAGTAGTGTCGCACACCTTTAATCCCAGCACTCAGGAGGCAGAGGCAGGTGGATGAGTTCGAGGCCAACTTGGACTACAAAGCTACATGGAGAAACCCTGTCTCAAAAAACCCAAAACCAAACCAAACCAAAATTTCAGCTGGGCATAATGCTGTACACCTTTAATCCCAGTACTCAGGATGCAGAGGCAGGTGGACCTCTGTGATTTTGAGATCAGCCTGGTCTAACAGTGAGTTCCAAGCCAGCCAAGGCTGTACAGTAAAGATCCTGTCTCAAAACCAAAACTCAAACTTCCCCCCTTACCATTCCCCCACAAATTCAAATATGGGGGCCAGCAACATGGCTCAGGAGATAAGGCACTGACTGCCTCCAAAGCCTGACAACCTGAATTTGATCCCTGGACACACATGGTGAAAGAAGAGAACAACTCCTGCAAGTTGTCCTCTGACCCTACACTTCAACTGCGGCATGCACTCATCCGCCACAAAGTAAATAAACAATGTAAAAACAAACAAATCCCACTGGGGTCTGGGTATGGGGTTCAGTGGATAGGAGTGTTTGCTGTGCAGGAGCCAGAGTGCCAGAACAGCAAATGTTCTTTTCAAACTGTCATCTACACTGAATTAGAAAAAAGGCCCAAGTAAAGGCCTGATACAAAGCATCAGCCAGCACAGGCCAGGAGGCCTATGACAGCAGCCCTGACAGTACATGTGGGTAGAAGCAGGATGTGTCTCTGCGCATGGCACCCCAGGTCTCCAGGGAGGAGTCAGTCTAGGCAAGACAGTCAAGGGTCAGGGCTGAGGAGTACAGGACACAGCATGTATGCACCAGGCCCAGGCAGCCAGAACAGCATGCTTTCTTCGCATTGGACTTGTAAGTTCTTTAAGATATATAAGGCAGCCTGTCTACCTTCTGTCCATCTTTCCGTTCTGTGCTTTTTGAAGCAGGACCTCAAATTACCTATGGATCAAGAATGACCTTGAACTTTCCGCCTCCATCTTCTAAGTGCTAACAAGACTACTGTGCGACACCATGTAGCTTATGCAGTTTTGGGAACATACACCAGGGCTCTGTGCATGCCAGGCAAGAAGTCTACCAACTGAGCTCCAGCTCTGGTCCAAACCTGTATGTTTCCAATTGCACTCCAGTGCAGCAGCATGGACAGACTCAGGCCTCCTGCACCCAGCAAACATTCAACTGCATTTTCAGTCAGATCATGACATAGCTCTCCAACAAGCAGGAGGAAAGCCAAGTGCCAGGCTTGGTTTTGGGAACACATGGGTACAGTGGAGGTTGGAAGATCTCACAGGGCCTCTGAAAGAGCCCAGGAGAACCTCCATCATAGAGGCCTTCCACCACTAGGTTAGAGTTCCCTCAGCAGCCGGGGCGCTTCAGGGCTGGTTTCTGGATTTTTCTCTGACGACCTGTGGTGAGGCACATGCACAAATGCTGCTGGTGTACCCAGTCTTTGTGTGAGGGCTGAGGGTCAAGAGGGCAACAGGTCTCCTGGTGATCTAGGTGAAGGCTGACCCACAGGATGCCAGTGCTGGGCCAGGCTCAGCTGAAGGTGGAAGTCTATCCTGCTGGCTCAGTGTGTGGCTGGGGGCAGGGGGGGGCATTGTGTGGGTCCAAGGCACATACCACAGGTCAGGGTTGTCGGTGCTGTTCTCTATGCTGAACTGCTCAATCTCAGGGCCCACCTGAGCCACAAATCTGGCCAACTTCTCAGCAGTCTCCATGGTCTTTGGATCCACTACAAAACAGAAAGCAGTGGTTGTGGCTTAGATTGATTCAAGCCACCTACCCTTGGTCTTTCCCTGCACCACATGACTCTAGGTTCCTCTCCTTGTTCCAATCAGTCAACAGGCAGACTGTGGCAGAAGCACTAGCAGTCCCATGGACACTTGGGCTGTCAGGGGAACGGGCACATGGCTGTCATTCTCATTACATCAGCCAACAGGCTGCCAAACTGTTGCTCAAACTCTCAAAGCTCAGGTCAGCAGCTCAGGACATTGCTGGAGCGGCCAGGAGCAGAGAAACATGGCTGGGGCACTATGCAGTCTGCACGTGTTCCACTGTACGCTATTTAGCACTGGGCAGAGGAAAGGTAAGCTGCTGGTGACCACATGGGCCATCATTAACCTCAAACTTGGGCAGGGGCAGAATGACACAGAAGGCATCCAAGGAAACACCATAGGGGGCTTGGGCTGCATGTGCCCTGCACCTGTAGATTTGACCAGACCAGGTTGAAAATACCTGCAATGGTCTCGGGGTACAGCTTGGGGGTGAGTGTTTGCCTAGTAGGTCTGTGGCCCTGCACTCAATGGCTAGCACTGCTGAACACAGACCAACACTTAGCAACTGCCTCTATCCGTTCCTCACATTCTTAATCCCTCCTAAATAATACAGAAGTATTTCTGCAGATTATTATTATTATCATTATCATGATTATTATAATAAGAGACATGGTCTCACATAGGTGAGGCTGACCTTGAAGTCCAGGTCCTCCTGCCTCTACCTTCCATGTGTTGGGATGACAGGTGTACCCAACAACAGCCAGTTTCATGTAGTGTGAGTGTTGTGTTAGATGTCGTATGAAAATGTAGTACAGACCAGGCACAGGGACAAGGATGCAGCAGGTCAGTGGCTGTAAGTTCCAATCCAGTCCCATATAGTGTGTTGCCAGGCCAACCAGGGCTAGAGAGCGAGACCCTATCTCAAACAAAGGAAGCTCTTGCAGGCCATTGTGGCATATGCCTTTAATCTCAGCACTTGAAAGCAGAGGCAGGCAGAGCTCTGTGAGTTTGAGGCCAGTCTGGTCTACACAGTGAGGTCCAGACCTATATGGAGAGATCCTGTCTCAAAACTCTCACAAACACATCCAAAAAATAAGCAAAGCATCAAGAGTGTGTGTGCTGGTTCTCTGAAAACTGTGTCCTTTTCCACAAAACTTTTGCCTCAGTGGACTCTGGCACATGTGAGGGTAATGGTGGTATGAGAGACCCAGCAAGGACCTGGACAGCACTTTGTCACCTGGATCAAGGAGCTGGGGCTCAGGAGTATCATCAAGGACAACGTGGCCAAGTGCCCATCCTGTTCAAGTTCTTTCTTTTTTTTTTTTTTAATTTATTTATTTTATATATATATAGTGTTCTGGGCACCAGATCTCATTATAGATGGGTGTGAGCCATCATGTGGTTGCTGGGAATTGAACTCAGGACCTCTTAACCTCTGAGCCATCTCTCCAGGCCCCCTGTTCAAGTTCTTTTGGCTACTCCAGCCTGCCACCTGGCCTTGATTCCTGAGCACCTGGCACCCCCATCCTACCATCCCACCATCCCAAGGGACCCAGATGAGCATGGTGACAGGAGGGGCAGGGTGAGCACCTACCATCAGCAGAGGGGCAGGGAGAAGAGGATGGCAGGGCTCCCGAGTCATCCCCTGCTGTTGGCCGAGGAGATGGGCCCAAGGCTCCAGGGCTGGAGGGCTGAGGATGGGGTTTGGCAGGCTCTGGTAGGCAGTCCTGGGCAGCATCACTTGAGTCCCGTGGTGGTGGCTTTACCTGCAAGGAGCCTGCTGCAGTCTGACGGCCACGGTGCCTCTGCTGAGTGCCTGAGGATAGGGATGTGTGCTGGGCAGTGGCAGCTTTCTTGGCCTTCAGGCCTCGAGGACCCTGAGAGCGAAGCAGCCGCCTGCGCTGCCATGGGAGGAGTCTACGCTTGAGACTTCGCACAGCTTGTGCATACAGCATAGCACGCACTGCGCACTGTGCTGGTGTTGGCCTCCGTTCCATGATGGGCCAGCTGTGATTCAGTCTCTGTGACTCTGCCAACTTCAATTTGTAGTACTTATATTCCAGGCTGTTCTCGTCAGACAGAAACCTGCCAAACAGACACAAGAAGGCACTGGGAGAGCAGTCCTGTGCTCAGCAAGGCACAGCTGCCTTCCTAAGTGTGGCGCCTGCAGCCCTCTGTTGTCCAGGTGCCCCAAGAAAGTCAAAAGCGGGGCTGAAAAGATGGCTCAGTGGTTAAGAGCACTGGCTGCTCATCCAAAGGACCCAGGTTCAATTCCCAGCACCCACATGACAGCTCACAACTGTCTGTAAGTCCAGTTCCAGGTAATCTGATGCCAATGCACATAAAATAAAGTTAAATTAAAAAAAAATGGTAAGAAGCAATACAACAGGGGCTGGAGAGATAGCTCAGCGGTTAAGAGCATTGCCTGCTCTTCCAAAGGTCCTGAGTTCAATTTCCAGCAACCACATGGTGGCTCACAACCATCTGTAATGGGGTCTGGTGCCCTCTTCTGACCTGCAGGCATACACACAGACAGAATATTGTATACATAATAAATAAATATTAAAAAAAGAAGCAAGACAACATAAAAAGGGACTCTGAAATTTAAAAAAAAAATAAAGTCAAAAGCTTTGATCCAACTGGGTTTAGTCTTAATCCTAACACTGGGGAGGCTGAAGCAGGAAGACTGCAGAGAATTTGAGGCCAGTCTAGGCTACAAAAGAAGCCATTATCTTTTTATTTGTTTTAAACTGGCCTCAAAGTCACAGAGATCCACCATCCTCTGCCTCCAGAGTACTAGGATTAAAGATGTGCAAGTGAGAATTGGTTGGATTCTTTCTCGACTTTGGTCAGCTTAGAGCAGGAGCTGTAGGCTCACACTGTCCTGCGGCACCCTGACAGACAGAGGAGCACCCTTCACATGGCTAGGTGGTCAAGTGCTTCCAGAGCTTTCTGTGTGCCAGTGAGGCAGGCGGGGTAAGACTGAAGAGAGTCTGATGCCCTAGGGACAGCTGAAGACACCAGGCTGCGGTGGTCACCTCACTGCCTCCCTCCCATACAGGGTGTCAAATCTCTGCTGGATGTGAAACAACAGAAGGAATGGGAGCCTGTGTCCTCCAGTTTGATCTGGCATTTGTAGTGGAACTCTAGTAGAATCATGGTATCTAGGGTAAACATTAGAATGAAATAGTTTATTTCTAGAAGTACTTAGATCTTGAAGAAAACATTATAGAAAATGGTGGTTGTTTTCTGTTACCTATAAAGTTTTTCTGAAGGAGTTTTATAGCCTTTGCATGATTTTGGTCACAAGACTATCCCGGCACATCTGTGTGCAAACAGCGCACAGTAAGGACTGAAGCTGCAGGGGTATGATGCTTTCCTTCAGAAATCGTATTAGATTAGGGGGCTTTTGTATGAGGAACTTCTGCCCATAAAACCACCTTTGTGTAACCATCATTATGCTTCTGCACAGTGTTTGAGGTTCAGCTCTTCAAAACTGTTCCTCCCTACTGCCACAGAGCCTTAACTACATTCTGGAGTGACCCTTTTTGATTGTCTCGTACAACATGGAACACCTGACAGGCATTCAACAGTTCATAAAACAAAAACAAAGCACAATAATAAACACACACATAAACAACTATCACAGGTTCCTCCACACCGAGAAGGTATGCTGCTTGGGAGTCAACTAAGCCTGGCTGTAACATAGAAAGAGAAGGAACTCCTGTCACTTTTGCCCCTTATCAATGTAGTCCAACAGCTATGGACACAGTCACACTGTCTCCAGTATCTCCAGTAAACTGAAGACTATGTAAAGCACACGGGAGGGTGGATTAGGTGGCACACCTGAGATGACTGAGGCAGAAGGATCTCAAGTTCCAGATAAGCCCAGACTACACAGAGACTCTCAAAAATCAAAGTAAAACCATGTGCTGGAGATGTGTTTCACACAGGCAGTACACTATTCTGCATAGAGCGCTGAACAGCCAGACTTTAGTATCCAGAGGTCTGGACCAGCCCTTTGCTGATACTGGAGGTGACAACTGAAGAGCCCTAGAACAGTGATTGAGAGTTTCCCAAATGCTGAGGGAACTGTTGGCAAAGCCCTACTGCCATTACAAGTTAGAAGTCATGTGAGAGCCAGCAACAAAGAGAAGCATAGGCTTGGGCCACAATGTAAGACCCCATCTGCTACAATTAAAAAATAAGTAAAAAGGCTGGGTGGTAGTGGCGCACGCCTTTAATCCCAACAGTCAGGAAGCAGAGGCAGGCTCAAACTCTGTGAGTTCGAGGACAGCCTGGTTTACAAGAGCTAGTTCCAGGACAGGCTACAGAGAATCCCTGTCTCAGAAAACAAACAAACAAACCAAAAACTAAACCAAAACCAAACCAAACCAAACAAAAAATAAATCAGAGGCTGGAGAGATAGCTCAGCTGTACTTGGTGTTTCTAGAGGACCCAGCTTCAATTAATAGCACCCAGTTCAAAATGGCAGTTCAAACTTTCTCTAACTCCAGTTCCTGAGTACCTGACACCCTCTCTGGCCTCTTCAGACACTGCATGAACATGGTATACATATAAACATGTAGGCAAAACACATATTTTCTTTAAATAAGAATATGTCATTAAAAAAAAAAAAGCAAAATAAGCATGCCTACCAGTAAGCAGGGTCCTGCAGAAGTAGAGTTCTCTCCCTGGGTGACAGCCTGCCTTGGATGACACGCATGACAAGCTGGTCAATGGTGTCCACCACCCTGTGATCCGCCCTCTGGGGGACTGCTGCAATACACAGAATGAATGTTGTAAAAACCAGTGGACCACTCAGGCCTGGAGACCAGGGCAGTGAATGAAAGGGCAGCATAAAAGCCCAAGCCATCAGCAACTGGAACCTTCAATTGTGGGACACTGGTGTTGAAAAGATGGAAACCTGGGTGAAATAGAAAATGTCCTTCTGAGCTGGGCGGTGGTGGCGCACACCTTTAATCCCAGCACTCAGGAGGCAGAGGCAGGTGGATCTCTGTGAGTTCGAGGCCAGCCTGGTCTACAGAGCTAGTTCCAGGACAGGCTCCAAAGCTACAGAGAAACCCTGTCTCGAAAAACCAAAAAGTCCTTCTGAAAGATGTCCCGCTCCAGCCTGAGTAGTGAGTCCCTTGGCCCTTGGCAGCACACAAAGCGAAGTGGAAACTCAGGAACCATGAGTAGTGAGACCCTTGGCTACACACAGAGTGAGGTGGAAGCTCAGGAAGGAGCTGGGTAAGCAATGACCACTACCACTGTATACAGGCTGCTTTAAGCCTGACGGCTTGAGTATTAACACAGAAAACATGTGCAAGAGACAGAGGTGCCATTGTGTCCCTGTGGCCACAGCTTCTCAGGAGGTCAAGCAGGAAGACTGTCTGACCCCAAGAATTTCCAAACAGCCTGGACAACATAGTAAGACTATTTTAAAACAACAACAAACCCTGGGGTCATAGAGATGGCTCAATAGCTGTGTATGAATGAGGATCCAAGTTCCCCAACACCCAAATAAAGAGCTGGGTGTAACGAGTGTCTAACCCCAGTGCTATGGGAAGTGGCAACTGGAGGATGGCTGGAACTTGCTGGCCAGCAACCTAATTCCAGGTTCAGTTTGAGACCCTGTCTCAAGGGAATAAGATGGAGAGTGATAGACAGGACAGCTGATGTCCTCCTCTGGCCTGTACATTCCCATATATACCACATACTCATATAATACATTCATACATATGGAAACACATACACAAAATACCCAACCCAAACACCATCGATGGGGCTGAAAAGATGGCTCAGTAGTTGAGAGTGCTTACTGCACAACCATGAGGATCCCAATACCCACAGATAAGCTGGGTTGGTCTTGTGCAGCACCATCTATGTGCATGTAAATATATCTGGTACATGTTCATATGTGCCTAAGTGGGGAGGCCAAAGGATGCTGGGTGTGCTATCCTGTCACTCTTCACCTTTACTCTTGAGATAGGGTCATTCGTTGAACCTGGAGATAGGCTGGTGCTGGTAGCCACGTCAGAGGAGCAGCAGATGGGAACTGACTTCAGGGGATTGGCCACCAGGAAACAAAACCCTGATGGGTAAATCTCAGATAGACAACGTCCCCGAGAGCTTTGACCCCAGAATGTTTCTTACTACTGCTGTGTCTTTGCATGTTTGCTGCCACTATTTTTCTCTGGTGTCTGGGGCATAGTGTGAATGGGCATGGGGAGCGCTCCAGTGCCTTTAATGAAGTATGATCATCTCTTGGAAATATCCGTTCTACTGGGCATTTTTACCTGTAGATTATTATAAGGATGATTTCCTCTTTTTTTTTAAATTTTATTTATTTATATGTGTACAGTGCTCTGCCTCCATGTATGCCTGCAGTCCAGAAGAGGGCGTCAGATCTCATTGCAGATGGTTGTGAGCCACCATGTGGTTGCTGGGAATTGAACTCAGGCCCCCTGAAGAACAGTTAATGCTCTTAACCACTGAGCTATCTCTCCAGCCCCAGATGATTTCCTCTTAAGCAGTACTGTTTAACTGAAGCAATGATTTTATACAATAATAGTGTTAGTTTAAATAGAATTTTGATTATTGAGGGTTTTTAATAAATATAGTAAGAGATTATGATAGAGTGGAAAAATTAACATAGATAAAGGTAGGATAAAATGTTGCCCCTGCCTATGATAAAACAGAAGCTGCAGAGGAAGAAAAAAAAAAAAAAAAAACAAGGGCTGGGGCTGGGTAGCGGTGGCACACACTTTTAATCCAACACTGGGAAAGCAGAGGCAGGTGGATCTCAGTGAGTTAGAGGCCAGCCTGGTCTATAAATATAAAGCAAGTTCTAGGACAGCCAGGGCTACACAAGGAAACCGTGGCTCTAAAACAAAAACAAAAACCAAACCAAACAAACAAAAATCCCAACCCAATCAAATAAAAAAATTAATTGATTTGTGAAAGCAAGCGCACCTATCATGGAGCAGGTGGCAGTTTGAGGGTGTCTTCTCCCTCTACCACGTGGGTCATAGGGACTGAACTTAGGTTGTCATACTAGGTGACAAGTGCCTTTACCTGAAGACCCATCTTGCTGCCTCCTCTTTTGTTTTTTTATTTTTATGTGTATGGGTGCTTTGTCTACATGTGTGTCTGTGGACTGCTTGTGTATCTGACACCCATGGAGTTACAGTTGTGAGCAGCCAGTGCTCTTAACTGTTGAGCCATCTTTCCAGTATCCCTCTTGTTTTCTCAGTCAAGCTCTTGCCATGCAGTACCCAAGCTGGTCTCAAGCTTGTAGCCATCCTGTCTCTCTTGGCTCCCAGGCTAGGGTGACAGACCTGTCCCACCATGCCAAGGTCAAGGAGCACTGAGTGTTTGTTGTAGGAATGGGGTGCACTAGCTAAAGCAGCTGGGCATTCTAGTGGGCCTGGTCTATGGCTGGTCACACAACTGTGTACTCAGTGCAGAGGCTGCCAAAGACACATGTCCAGCTCTGCTTCACAAACCTTTACTACAAAGCAGTGAAAGCCCCTGCGGACAAAGCAGGGCAATTTACACATGGTGGGAGACTTGATGTAGTGAGAGCTACAGAAACTCAGGTAAGCAGCAACACCATGCCTCCCAGCATATGGGGAAGCTGACGCAGGGAATTGAAAACTTAAGGCTAGCTAGCCTAGGCTACATATCAAGACCACATTTTTTTGTTTTTGTTTTTTTGTTTTTGTTTTTCGAGACAGGATTTCTCTGTAGCTTTGGAGCCTGTCCTGGAACTAGCTCTGTAGACCAGGCTGGCCTCGAACTCACAGAGATCCGCCTGCCTCTGCCTCCCGAGTGCTGGGATTAAAGGCGTGCGCCACCACCGCCCGGCCACAATTTTTTTTTTTTTTTTTTTTTTTGAGGCAGGGTTTCTCTGTAGTTTTAGAGCCTGTCTCTTGTAGACCAGGCTGGCCTCAAACTCACAGATCACCTGCCTCTGCCTTGCGAGTGCTGGGATTAAAGGTGTGTGCTACTGCTACCCGGCTCCAAAACACCATCTTAAAAAAAAAAAAAAAAAAAAAAATGAGGGGCTATAGAAGTTAGTAGTGCTTGCTGGTACTCATGAGGACTGGAGTTCGGATCCCAGCACCCAAGCAACTAGCAGATCTCCTTACATACCTATAACCCCAGTTCAATGATCTGATACCAGCTTCTGGCTTCTGTTCTCATATACTCAAACTTATGGACACGTACAAATAAAAAAAATCTTTCTGGGTGGAGCCTGTGCACACCTTTAAATCCAGCACAGAGGCAGGTGGATCTCTCTGAATTTAAGACCACCTGTTTACAGGGCGAGTTCCAGGTCACTTGGGGCCACATAAAAGGACTCAAAAAAACAACAACAACAAAAAAAAAATCAAGCAGGTAGTGGTGGCGCACACCTTTAATCAGGGAAGGCAGAGGCAGGTGGATCTCTGCATTCCAGGCCAGTCTGGTCTACAAAGAGAATTGCCTCTACAAAGAGAATTGTAAGACAGTCAAGGCTAGATAGAGAAACCCTGTCTTGAAAAACCAAAAACAACAAACCAAAACTAACCTAAAAAGAGAGCATAGCAGGTAGCCACACCCTCAGGTTAGTGTGTCTGCTGTTGCAGTACCTGGGTCCCTGCCTGGAGAGGGGATCCCAAGGTCTTAGACCCTTCCTCCTCTACCCATGGTACCTGGTGCTTGCTACCTTCATTTCCCCTTTAGCATTAGGGAATGGGAAGAGAAATGCATTTAGACTGCACTGGAAAAATTTCTTCTTAGAAGTGGTCATGGCCCTCATCTGTGTTGGGACATCTACTTCCTGGTACAATGAGGGCTCCATAAAGGGGAGGGCAGGGCTGACATTCCCTGGGCTAGAGGTAATGTCAGAGGAGAGAAAAGATGGGTGCCATGTCCTCTGATGCCTGGGAAGGCTGGGTGTGACAGCATGCAAGCTGGGAACAAAGGAGGAAGGGAGAGGGAACCCAGGTAGTTTCCATCCCCTCCTTTGGCCAACACTAGAGCTGTTGATGACTCTGAATCAGGTGAGAGGCACCAGCACCAGCTGGAAAGACTTGACTGGTTCTTGACACCCCTCAGTATTCTGAGGACCTGTGTTTGATCTCAGGTCTGATATAAAATGCCACCTATGATGGATGATGCGTGCATATACTACAATCAGGAAGGTGGAGTGAGGAGGCCCCCGGGCCTTGATGGTCATCCTGTCTAGCCTAACTAGTGAACTTCAGGTTCAGTGAGACCCTGTCTCAAAGGTGGTAGACAGTCTTCTTGAGGAGCAAAATCTGAGGCTGTCTTCTGGCCTTTGTACACACACACATGCCCTGGCACTCATGTATACACCCACCCACATACATACATACATACATACACACAATGAATATAAATACTGTAATTTGGCAGTGATGATGTTGTTTTTTAAAAAAAAAAAAAAAAAAAAAAAAAGAAATCTTTACCTTGGCTCAGAGTGCTTGTAGCCCAGGGCTGAGATGTGGTTTTCTGTTCTCGGGGCTCTGAGGGCACAGCCTTCTTGACCTGGAGAGGATAGCCGCTGGCCATGAGCCAGGCCTTCAGGTGGTCTATGTACTCCCTTCCAAACAAAGTGGAGTCCTCGAAGTTTGGGAAGGAAGCAGGAGATGGAGCAATGTCCTGGAGGCCCACAGCTTCTAAGATCTTCTCCTGCCTGAAGGAGGAGGCCAAGGAGAAGGTCTGGCCTAAGAGTGCTAGGGACTTCCTACACAGAGAGTTGGTGGTCTCCAGGGCCACAGCCAGGTCCAGGGGGCTAGTGAGGGTCTTCATCTTGATGCTCAGCTCGTAGGCATTACAGGCCATGAGCAAGGGTGTGACGCCCTTCAGCAGCCTGTCTTGGAGCCGCATGATGTACTTGTCGAAGGGTTTGATGATCTCGAAGAAGCAGTTTTTGGTCTTCACAGCACCTTTGTCTAAAAGCATGTTTAAAAACTCATTATCGACTCGGGGTGTCTTCAAAGCAGAGTGCTTTAAAAACTTGATAGTAAAAAAGCAGAAATCTCTGTGTTCTGGTTTCAAGGAGCATTTGAAGGAGGCCAGCATCTTGGCACAGGTCTCAGTTTCCAATTCAAAGAGAGTCTGGAAGAGCTGGGAGAACTTGAGGTCATCCTTGATGGTGTGGAACCCCGCCCACTTGATGATCTCTATGCCAAACCTTGAGAACACATCTGCCTTTTCCATGGCATCAAAGCCCAGCTTCCTTCTGGGGAAGCTGAGGGTCCTCAGGTCCAGGCCCAAGGGGATCTTCAGAGCAGCGAACTGGATTTCATCCAGCCCTGGATTTGTTCCAAGGGTCACATCAGGACTTGAGGTGGCTTTCTGGATTTGGTTAGTGCCCTGAGGTTTGGAAGTAAGACGACTGACAACAGGCATTTTCTTCGTGGTCATGCTTTTCAGTGTGATAAGCTTCCCGACACCCTTTGCTGCAAGCAGGCCTTGAGTGTCCCCCTTTCCTAGGATGACTTCCTGGTCAGCCATGTTTAGAGACCGACCTCTGGCCAGGACTTGCCCACTGCCTCTAGACACAGAGTCCACCTCCCCACGATGGTCCAGGTCATAATCCCGACTCTCCTTCTCCAATCGCCTGGAGGAGGCCAAGTCCCCCAACACTGAAGACCCAAGACCATACTCCTGTGACCAGGAGGATTCTTGAGAAACTGGGTGGCCCAAGTCTTGCTCCCAAGAGCCACGGAGTGCAAGCTTCCAGTCCTGAGAAGGAAAATGTCCCAGATTCCGGTGGCTAAAACTCTGGTCTCGGGAGTCAGTATGGGCCACTTCCAGATCCCGACCACATTCTTTGCGAAGATAGCTGTCCTCACCGATGGACTGGTTGCTGGATCTGAAGGAGGGTCCCGCAAACATGTTACCTCTCATGCCCTCTCTCCCCAAGTCTAGTGAGTACACTCCAGATCCACTGGCAGAGAACCTACTGTCACCGTGAACGTCCTCATAGACATCCGCTCTGGCTCTTGAGCCTGTCCTTATGAGATCTGAAATAGATAGATGGTCACAGACAAACAGAAGGCACTTTAGAGCATGGGCTGCAGGGAAATAGCCCACACACCAGCCAACACAAGTGCTTTATACTCCCAAGTGTGAGGTGCAAACTTAGTCTGCTGCCAACACTGTTTAAAATTGGTAAAGAGGCATCAGGATAGCTCAGAGAATAAAGTGCTTGACATGCAAGTATGAGAACATGAGACCAGAGCCCCAGAACCCATAGGAAAAGCAAGCAGGCATGCTTGCCTGTAATCCCCCATGCTCAGGAGGTGGAGACATGGGATCCCAAAGGCAAGCTGGCCAGCTACAGAGGCTGAAATTGGTGACTCCAAGTTCAGCAAGAGACCCAGCTTCAATAAAGAAAGTGAAGAGTGAGTGCCTGGGGAAGACACCTGTACACACTATGCACACACACACACAGAACAATAAAGAAAGTATGTGTGGTGCTCTACTGGCCAGTCCACACTGACCCACTGAGAACTGCAGCCAGGCATTCAACCAAGTAAGAGTAAAAGTACCTGGAAAACTTGCACCTGCACTCCCTGCGTGCCTTTCCAGCATTCTCCCTTATACAACAACATGGAGCACTGCTGCCACAATGCTCACAGAGCTTAGATGCATTTGGGGGAGGAGGGGTAACAAAGTGCAGACACCACCATGCCATTACATACAAAGGGGAAGAAGCATCTTTCAAGGTTGCACTATATAGTGCCCATGTCCTATGGGCACTGAGGGGTGATCACACTTAACAAGACAGTTCTGTAAGCACCAGGTTTGTGCTTGCCCTTGTGGTCATCAGCCAAGGCAGGACAGTGGGTGACCCCACAGGCACACATTATCATTAGACACAGAGTCCCAAACTCATTATCAGCCACCACCTCCACCATCACACCACCTACCCTTAGAGAAGGGGCTTGGTTTCTATGCAGCCTGGATCTTTTGCCACGACCAGCCCACTTCAGGGTCTCCACTTCTGTCCCAGAAGTTTTATAGAGGCTTGGTGTGGGAAGTCCTTCTGTATATGTGTTGCTTTTATTGGCTAATAAAGAAGCTGCTTTCGGCCAATGGCTTAGCAGAATATAGCCAGGCTGGAAGAGATATATATAGAGAGAGTAGGCGGAGTCAGGGAGAAGCCATGTAGCTGCCATAGAGACAGACGCCTCCACTGGAGCCCACTGAAACTTTGGCGGTAGGCCACGACCTCGTGGTGATGTACAGATTAATGGAGATAGGTTAGTTTAGGATATAAGAGCTAGCTAGGCTTTTCCTCTGCTGCTGCCAAGATGCTTGGTCCTTCTGAAGAAGCTAAGGCCGAGTTGGGGTGAGGCCCTCACTTCATCTAGTGACTAGCACCGTGCCACCAGTCTGCAACATGGCCTTCATCTCTGAGCTTGCCTGCATCTACTCCACTTTCATTCTCCACAAAGAAGAGGTGACGGTCAAGAAGGATAAGATCAATGCCCTCATTAAAACAGCTGGGGTCAATGTTGAACCTTTCTGGCCTGGCTTGTTTGCAAAGGCCCCGGTCAGTGTCAACACTGGGAGCCTTATCTGCTATGCAGGGGCTGGTGGACCTGCCCTTTCCACTGCTGCTGCCCCAGCTGAGTAGAAGAAAGTGAAAGCAAAGAAGGAAGAATCCAAGGAGTCTGATGACAACATGGGCTTTGGTCTTTTTGACTAAGCATTTTGATAACATGTCTAATAAAAAGATGACCTATTAAAAAAAAGTTAGCTAGAAATATGCTTAAGCTATCAGCCAGGCAGGATTGCAATTAATATAGTTTGTGTGGTTATTTCAAGTCTGAGTGGCAGGAACAAATGAGCAGCCTCTACCAACAGAGGCTGCCGCTTTCACTGCCTTCTGGAGGACTTCATGTCCCACACTGCCACTGGGAGGCAGCAGCCTTCTGTACCACCAGGAGCCTGTGCTACACCCACCACAGTTGAGCAAGAGACAACATAGTCCCTGACCCCAATGTGGCAGAAAGGTCTGAGAGGCCATTAACTCTGTCTCTGGGGCTGAACCAGAGACAAGCAGGTAGGAGTAGAAGAAGCCACACTAAGAGGGGCTATGGTAGAGAGTGGAGTGTCATCCAGAATGGGAGGGGTGCATAGATATTGTTGCAGTTCCTCTTGCACACAGAAATACTGCAAGAAGCTGCCTACAGAAACCATCTTTGGCAGTAGCAGGCCTTGGCAGCTTTCTCACAGTTGGATTTTTAAACAAAATCTATAACAAAGGTGTAGTAAAGAGGGGCTCGGGCTGCATTCCTGGCGCCGGGCCCCTTGTGCCATCCGGCTCCCGGTGTGTACCCGAAATAATTACACACAAACTGTATTCATTTAAATACTGCCTGGCCCATTATCTCCAGCCCCTTATTGGCTAACTCTCACATATTATTTTAGCCCATCTCCATTAATGTGTATCGCCACTTGAGTTGTGGCTTACCGGCATGAGTCTAACCAGTGTCCATCTTGTGCTGGAGAAGCATGGCGTCTGCGTCTGCCACACTGCCTTCTCTCTCACAG